>JADRCH010000082.1:6205080-6259282 GCA_019843965.1 Rhynchomys soricoides | reverse complement strand
GAGGAGGAGGAGGAGGAGGAGGAGGAGGAGGAGGAGAAGAAGAAGAAGAAGAAGAAGAAGAAGAAGAAGAAGAAGAAGAAGAAGAAGAAGAAGAAGCAGCAGCAGCAGCAGCAGCAGCAGCAGCAGCAGCAGCAGCAGCAAAGGCATCTGTTGTGTTTCCTGTGGGATGAGAGGGGTTAGCAGGCTGTGCTCCAGGGCAGTTTCCTACCTTCAGGTTTTGAACCAGCTGGGAAAATACCTGTGTTGTTCCAATGAGACAACAATGTAACAGAACTAGGGACTTTTTTGTGAGAGTTGCTTACCAAGGAAAATCAAAAGATGCAAATAGATACTGACCTGTTTTATTGCATAAAGCCACTCACAAGACACACAGGATATGAAAATTCCCAAAGAAGAGATGAGATTTTTCAACATCACAGTTGTTTGTAGAATACTTTTCAATTACAGGTCTTTTATTTTCCAAAATTATTTCTCAGTATTCGACAGGGAAGAGGAAAAGGATTTATTATAACAAAAATTTAAAGATATTTTTTATAATGTAGATTAATTTAAAGTTGGGACTTAAAATGTATTTTGTTTTGCACCGAATCATTTGTATTTGTTAAAAAATAACTTTCAAATGGGGTTGAATCTCACTTCTGTTTCTTCTGGGAGGCTAAGGGTCTTCAAATACAGTTCTCCATGTATTTTAGGAAAAAAGATACAAGGTATCAGTATTATCCCCAAGTAGAAAATAATGGGCCTATCAAATGCCTGCTTTGAATGACTTTTTTAAGGAGAGAATATTCACGTTCACAGTTGTTTCTCTCTTACTGAACTTGCAGGAGCTCATTTAAAGCATTGTGACTGTTTTTAATATTTACTCTAATTATTACCAAGAATATCTCTTTCCAGGGATGGCCTTGGTATTATAAAATGTAAAACCAGAAAGAACTGACCACTTATAATTAGGGATTCTCAACTGACTTCACCAAAACAGTGAAGGTGATAAATATACATAGGAGCACTCTGTTTTTAGCATTAAGAAACAGTTCCCCTCAAAGAAATTAAGTAGGGTCCCTAAGTATTTTCCAACAAGGTCAACATTAACTATCACTTACCAGCCCATGTAGTCAGTAATGACTGGGAAAATAAGTCTTTTAAAATTCCCCAGAGTGTTAGAGCCCCAGGGTTTTGATATGTCTGAAAATTATAAGTCACTAAAAGAACAAATGGAACCAGACCCCTTGTAGGCCTGAGAGATGACTCGGGAAGAAAGGCTCTTGCAGCCTTGACAACCTGAATTCAATTCCTAGGTTCCACATAGTTACAGGAGAGAAGTAACCTTCACAAGATGTCCTTTGACCTCCATACGCATATGATGGAATGAGTTCTCCTATGTGCACAATAAATAAATAAATGGAGTGATTTTAACACATAGTGTGGTCTTGCAGGTACACATTTGCTCCTTTTCTGGACCTTTGTACCTCTCAGCACCCTGAGAGCATGTGCAATGCTTATGGGTAGGATCAATATTGTACTGCAGTGTTCCACAAGTAGGGGGAATACTGTGCCCATCATCTGTCTGTCTATCAATCTCATTCATCTATGTATTTATCATCCATAAATTCCCTATCTATCTATCTATCTATCATCATCTATTATCTATAATCTATTTATCCATTATCTATCAATGACATTTTGTCAGCTATCTTCTAAATCTATCTATCTATTATCTGTTAGTGACCTTATCTATCATCTATTGTTTATTTCTCCACCTATCATATATTAATCTTCAATTCTATACCCATCTATCAATCTATTTATAATCTATGTCTCATCAATCAATCAATTTATTATCTATAATCTATCTATACTCTATTCATCTAGCCATCTATTTATCATCTATTTTGTATTATCTATCATCATGATCTATTATCTATAATCTATCCTCTATTACCTATTATCTATGACCTATTATCATCTATCATCTATAATCTATTTAACCATCACCTGTCAGTGACCTTATTTATTATCTATTTATTTCTCTACCAAATAGCATACATTAATCTTCAATTCTATAGCCATCTATCAATCTATTTATAATCTATATCTCATCTATAAACCAATTTATTATCTATAATCTACCTATTTATAAGTCCATCTATCCATATATCTATCTATCATTCATTGGTCTGACTATCTAGCTATCCATCTATCATCTATCCATTTGTCCATTATCTATCTATTTATCTATCTATCCATCCATCTATCTGTTCATTTTCTACATATCATCTATCAAGCATAGCTGTATGGTTTTGTCTGTCTGTCTGTCTATCTCCATCCATGCACATCTGGCACTATCACAGCTTCTTGTCATGTAACATAATGATACATAATGCTGGAACATAATGATAACAGGAAATTCCTTTTATCTAGCATTATCAAGTAGAACAGTAACATAAACAGCTATAGAGTCAAGATAGGCTTTCTGACCACAAAAGGCTCGTCTCCATCTGATTTCCCATTATTGGACATCTTGGTACTCCTCATGTCTTTTCATGTTCCCAAAGTATTCTTTGAGATGTTTCTACAATATGTAAGCATCATTGCTTAATCATTCCTCAAGACTAGTTGTATAAGTATGCATATATATATACATATATAATATCATATATACCTCATATATTAATAGGATAATTATATATATATATATATATATATATATGAAATTTTATATATTTAAAGTCATGTGAGCATAAGTCAGTTTACTGCCTAGGATTTGATAATGTAATTTGTCAATATTTATTGAATTCATTGAGAAAATAATAACATCTTTAAATGGCATATTTTAGTTGATGCCATGGCCTTACAATGAATACATAAAGATTTTGTCTTTAGATGAGCAAGAAATTCAAGAAGTATTGACTTACATACAGAATATATCTACTGTTGGTCCAACAGCAGACTCAATAAATTCCATTTAGTATCATGGCTGTACTTCACATATACTTGTATGGTGTAGCTTCCCACCATTGCCTGTCTCAGTAGACATGAGTAAATTCTATTAGGGTATAAAAGTAGCTTGAATTTGCTTGTTAGAGAGTCCTTGTGTGCTGACTTAGCTATAAACAATGTAACCAGCTCTGCAGGTCTGGAAACCTCTGATGCTGACCCAAATAAGCTTCCCTCCAGAAAGATGAATAATACATCTCTGTTCATCTGATGTTATTCAAAGGTAGACAGTGTGGAATGTGTCGATCGAACCTTTTCTGAAAAATGCCACCAAATACACTTTATGTATAGTAATTTTTACTACAGAATCAAGTACTAGTTCACAGCTAACATCTAGCAATAAATGTTATAGTTTGTTCATTTTGAGTGTATGTTTGTGTGTGGACATATGTGTTCCATGGTAAACATGCAAAGACCAAAGGATGACTTGTGGGGATCAGTTCTCTCCTTTAACCATACTAGCCTTGCAGATAGAACTCAGGTATTCTGGCATGGCAGCAGGTACCTTTACTCACTGAGCTATCCTGCTGGCCCCCTAGACAGAAACCTTAATAGATATAAGGTATATAAAATGATACTATTAAGATGTTTCCTAAACAAATAATGGAACAAGGGCTGGGTGAGAAGCAAGAGAAAAGACTTGGGATTGCTTTTTTTTTTTTCTTTCATTTCCTTTCATTGAAAAATAGATTCTTCTCTCATACAATGCATCCTGACCTGTTGCCCCTCCCTCCACTCCTCCCAACTCCCAGCACTTGGCCTCTCCCCCAGATCCACCCCACCTCCCCTATTTCCTCTTTAGAAAAGACAGTCAAAAGGGACAAAATAAGGTACAATAAAGCAAGGTAAAATCCTCATATCAAGGCTGGACAAAGGCAACCTAATAGGAGGAAAAAGAGTCCCAAGTGCAGGCAAAAGAGTCAAGAGATACATCTGCTTCCATTGTTAGGAGTCCCACAAGAACACTGAGCTAGAGAAATAGTAAGACTATAGAGAAACAGAGGACTTGGTACAGACCCTTGCAGGCCCCATGCCTGTCTCTGCAGTCTCTGTGAGCCCATATGAGCCCTCTTTAGTTGGTTTAGTGGGCCATGTTCTCCCAATACCCTCTGTCTCCTCTGACTCCTACAGTCTTTCCCTCCCTTCTTTTGCAGGGTTTCCCCATCTCCTAAGGGAGGGACCCTATAGAGATCTCCAATTTAGTCTTCCCTGGGAAAATGTCTGAGTATGGGTCTGTGCACCCACTTCAATTTGATGGTGGGGAAAGCCTTTCTGATGACAACTGGACAAAGCACTAATCTATGAGTATAGCAGAATATCATTAGAAATCATTGCATTGATTTTTTTCCTGGTTGTGTTTAGTTCTACCCTAGGTCTCTGGCCTATCTACCCTCCAGTTTCTGACTAGTCAGGCAGCATAGGCTCTCCTTTGTGGTCTGGGCCTCAAGTTAGACCAGACATTTCTTGGCCATCCCCACATATTCTGGGCCACCATTGCCCCAGTCATGAGAGATTGTAGGTCCAGGGTTTTGAGGCAGGGTTAGTGTCCAAGTTTCTCTTTTGGTAGCCAGCAGAGCACTTCCCCTCACTAAAGAGACTAAAATGTAGGGGTAAAGGCTCCCTGCAAGCTTGGAGCCAGCTTGATCTGTCTGTATTTGGTGAGCTATGTATATGCTGTCTTTGGTAACGGGCCCCTGCTTCAGCTGTCAGTTTTGGAGAGGGACTCTGTCCTAGCATCAGTCTTGGTTGCTTAGAAATCTCCATAGGAATCCCTCAGCCAACACCTCAACTTAGTACAACTGTGGCCCATCGCTGGAAATCTTGCCTAGTCACAAAAGATGACTAGTTCAGACTCCATATCCTCTACTACTAAATTTTTCTATGATCACTCTTAGGGATTCCAGCAAGTTTTTACTGTTCTAGGTCTCCACACTGCCTCTCCAAATAATCCACAGTCCCAACGGTCTTTTCCCACACTCTTTTCCTTCTGCCCTTCATCCGTACCTGATCCCTTCCACTTCAGTCCCCACTGGTCTGCCCCTAGTCCACCTGCAAAATCTATTACATTTAGCCTTCCTAGAAAGATACATGCATCCCCTCATCAGAACCCTCTTCTTTACCTAACCTCTCTTGGACTGTTGGTTGTAGCTCAATTATCATTTACTTAACAGCTAATGGCCACTTTAAAGAGAGTATATGCTTTATTTGTCCTTCTGCTTATTTTCAAGACTTGGGAAGTAAAGCAAAGTTAAACAAAAAGAGTTCTAGGTTTGTGTAAATGTCTGGCACCCCAGAGACTGCCTTACTTCTGATTTCTTTTGTTGTCTGCCAGACATGTAATATTAAACTCATTAAAAACAAAGGCATGTTTTGCTAAGCATCTTTTCCAGTGATATGAAAAGAGACGTCAAATTTGAATGCTGTGTTACAAATTTCCCTAACAGATACTGACACTTAGATTATGAATAAAAATGCTTTCAAGTTCTTTACTGTAATGGAAGATGATTTCCCTAAACATATTTAGTTTAACTGTAGTTTCATATTCAGTAATGTAAGTGATGGCTTTGTTCTTTCTCTACAAGATGAAGCTGATATATTTTAGACCTGTGTGTGTGTGTGTGCGTGCATATGTGTATAAGTGTGTGTGTATATGAGTGAATGTGTGTGTAAGTATGTTTATGTGTGCTTGTGTGAGTGTGTGCATGTGTGTGTGTGCATACATGTCTGTGTGAACATTAGTTCTCAGTACTGTCTTTATTTGTGTATAGGGAAGTGGTAACTAGGATAAACAGGGTTTTACTTGAACACATCTGTTAATTTTGAGACATACAAACACATTACCCAAGTAATTTTGTTTTACATTTCATTGTGGTTCTAACCCTCTAACTCCCTTTCTTTTCTCTTTTTTTTTCCTTATTTTTAAATTTTCTTTTAATCTCAGTTTTCTGGGCAATATTAGTTTCAAGTTGGTTCAGGGACCTTAACGTTCAATCGGCCTTATGACTCTGTGTGAATAAAATCAAGTAACTGTGACATTTGTTTTCCCGCATGCCAGACTCTTATAATGTGTTGTTTGGGAAGAAAGTAACGTGGTTTTTTTTTTTCCCCTTCAGAAAAACCCATAAACTACTAAATGTCATTGGAGGGAAATAAATATTTCTCACGGTAAATAGCCATCACATACAGATTAAATTATAGATTTCTGTGTCACATGATTCTGGCCCCTTTTCTTACTAATGGTACTTTGCTATCACTAGGCTATTTAGTCTCTCAAGCCTCAGCTGTATCTCCATGCAATGAAAATTCATTCTGTTCCCCCATTCAATAACATGTGCCAGTGTAAAATTCCAAGTGAATTAAATCTGTGGCGATCCTTTTCTACTTTGTCATATGGATATGCAACATAGTACCCTGCACAACACCCCCCTCCCCCCATGATGCTTACCCCTCTGCAGTCAAGACCATCTATTCTCCATCAGTCTGGCCTCTTTTTAGATACAATTATAATTAATAACATTTATGCAGATTCGTCTGTGCTTGACAAATAACTCAAAATATTAGTGGAATGAAATTGTCTTTATTTGGTTCCTGAATCCTATGGGGATTAGCTCAGGGCTTCATTAGACTTTCTGGTGTATTCCCACACTTGTAGTCTGTTGTTTGTATATAGCTCTCCTCTTAGGAGTTTAGCTGGCTGTCAGCTGGTCTAGAATAGACACAGATGGCATATTTGAGCAAATCAGGTCTGCCCAATGGATCTTTCATTCTCTCATGTTCTCTCTCTCTCTCTCTCTCTCTCTCTCTCTCTCTCTTAGCATCAACATGGATGTGACCAAAGTACAAAATCAGTTTTGCATATTCTCTGTTTCATCACATCTGCTGACATCCCATTGGCTGGTGTCCATTCATCATCCTTCATGAAATTAGTGTACTGGTGGAGTTTGCTTTTTGAATAAGGAGGTTTAGGTGCATCTATGATAAAGAAATAGGGCTCCTATAATTTATGATAGAGTTCTAACTAGATGGTGATAAAAAAGAATATGACAAAGGGACATTGGACACATCAGGGAACATATAGTACACTACTACTGTCAGCCTGTAGGAATCCACAGAAGAAAATGAGGTTTTGCTTGAATTCTGATTTCTCCACTCTCATCTGTTGTCCTCAGAGCTCTTGAATCTCATCACTGGAAGTGACTCCTTTAAACACACTTTCATTTGTATCCATTATTTCAGAAATTATTGGCAAATGCATCTTTTGTGTAATTTTTTCCTGTGTACTTTCTGACAATAAAATGATTAGAGGAAGTATCTGGCTCAGGCCTTATATTTAGGACGTTACATGTGTATTGCTTTTATTGATAAATTGGTCTCTGGGTTATTCACTGTTTTTTTTTGGTTTTATCCTACCTGCTAAAGTTTCAAAATTATGGAGATGCAATCTGCTGTACTTTTAAGATGGTAATTCTTCATAGAAAATACCTTTCCTAGTTCCAGAAGTTTTTCTGATGAACTGAAATGTTCTATGTGACCCTATTAAAATGACCTCAACAAAAAGTGCTAGATCAAATCTTTTAATTTTTATGGTCACTCAGAGGGCAAATCTTAACTGTCACATCTTGATGATGTGAAAGGCTGTGACTGAGAAAAAAACATTTAAGTTAGTGAACCATGAGCTATGTATATCTTCTCTAAAGTCTGCATGTCCACTGGATATTTTCTTTTTGTTAGGCAAGTGTAGTTATACAAGTGAGCACATAGTTGGTTTAACCTCTTTGCCTGTGCTCTAAAGCTTGCTAGGCACCTCTCTATATTACAGATAAATAGGAAAGATATGATATCCCTCTCCCTCATTGAAGATCACACAGCCGACTCTCCAGCCATTCTTTACACAGTTTAAAGAAGTTGTAATTGAAATTTATTTTATATTCCACTGAGCTGCACAGCTCTTAAAATAATCATCCTGCTACCAATTCCCCAGAAGAGTGTCTTCTGAAGTCCCAGGACCATTTCTTGGAAGCACTATTGAGGATGATAGGGTTCCTATACTCCATCTGTGGAGGATGGGGGAGCAAGAAAGTATTTCTTTTCTCTCATGAACAGAGCTACTTGCAGATTTATGCGTGGAAGGTTTAATTTCCATTGAGGTTAAACCAGTGAGTTTACTCTGGCAGCCTCCTTTCTCACACAGCAAGGAGAATAACAGCTCTCCTTGTCCTTTGCTCAGTGGAGTTCATTTCTGGATTTGGCCTTGTGATTTATATTAGAATTGAACCAAGTTCTTTGTTGTAGAGGAAATGGAGGCAGCCACCTCTATGTCGACTCAGGGAGCTGGGTGAGGGGGGCACCCAGTTGTAAAAGGCATCTCCTGCAGTAGGACCTAATTGAAGACTACCTGAGAGACCATGGATTGCTGATGCAATCTAGTGGGTGGTGGGCTATAATAAGGGAGGTTAAAGCATTTTAAAACCATCCTTAAAAATAGGATTTAAAAAAGTTAAAGTTACAGTTGTCTCAATGGGACCTGTAATAGTCAGAGGTGTCTAAAGAACTTACAGAATGAATCTCTCTACATATACAGTAAGTGGGCTTATTAGAATGAATTATAGGTTGTGATCTAGCTAATCCAACAATGGCTTTCTACAAATGAAAGGTCCAAAAATCCAGTGGTTGTTCAGTCCATAAGGCTGGGTTTCTCAGCTGGTCTTCACCATATGCCAGAATCCTGAAGAAGTGGGCTCTAGTGAGGAGAGAGAGAGAAAGCTTCCTTATTGCATATTCTTATAGGGGCTGCCATTGGAAGGCAAGCCCAAATTGCATGTAGATCTTCTCACCTCAAAGATTTGGATCACAAGTAGATGTTCACACTTCAAGTTAAGCAAAAAATCTCCCATGGGTGCTACCCTCCATTTTTGGGTTTTGGTTAATTCCAACTGTATTCAAAGTGAGATGAAAAAATAGCCATCACAAGGATTAAGAAGACAACATATATTTCTGTCTTGTTCTCCAACAGTTAACGCTAGCATCACAAAAGCAGAGTTTCAGCAGTATTCAGCTCTTGCAACCATGATGCTTGTTCATTTGTTTGTTTGCATTGTTCAGCAACTGTTCATACCTCATATTTCAGAAGAGAATAAATCCAGATGCAGTCAGTGTGGTAAGCCATTGTAAAGTCCTGTTGCAATCAAGTGTTACGTAGCAATTTCCTCCAAGATAAAACTATCCTGGAGGGAAATTATTAATAACAGATATAGAATGTTGTAAACCAAGTGAAACTTTACCCTGGAAAGAAGCTCTTTAATTTCAGAAAGTAAACAAATAAAAGTCTTAAGTTAAAAAAAAAAGTCTCTGAAGTGAGCAGATTTACTAAGCCCCTCCTGCAAGTGTTTACAAGCAGCTAGGACTGCTGAGAGACACTATCAAATAAGCATTAAGCTGAGCTGCTTACTAACTGACTTGCCTGGAAACTGCAGATTAACAAAGCTGCTTATAAGAAGCAGGACATTTGCCTGAAAGAGACACTCTCCAATGTGTTGAGCTACTTGCATGGTGTGCAGCATGCTCCAGATTTCCAGCTTGCATGAGCCATCACTCATGGATTTGTGGACTTTTGGTGGTACAGCTGTCTTTGAGTCATTTCTGCTCTTGAAAGTAGCTCCTCACTCATATTCCTGCAAGTAATACCAATAAACTGACTCTTTCATCAAGTTATGATTTGGTGGTATACTAATGTTGTCTGGTCTGAAATTGGTTCTCATCTAGGGTTACCTAGCTGCTTGTAAATACTTGCAGAAGGAGGGAATTAGTAAATCTGATCTGTCCAGGGACTTCCTACAGTTTTTGATTTGTTTACTTCCTGAAATTAAAGAGCTTCTTCAAAGTATGTAATTTCATTCTCTTTAAAATACCCTGTGTCTTAATAATTTATCTCCAAAATGAATGGTTTTATCCTGGAGGGAAATTGCTACATAGCACTTGATTCCAACAGGACTTTACAGTGGCTTTCTACACTGACTGGATCTGGACTTACTCTGTTCTGTCATATGAGGTATAAACAGTTGTTGAGCAAATATCTAGACATTTGATGGCATCTCTTAAGGCTTTATGTCAACCAACACCAAACATAAACATAGGGGTTGGTGGCAAGCCTAACATGGTGACATAAGTTATTGAAATTTGCATAGTATACAGACAATTGCTTTTGTCAATGTTATAGAAAAAGTTATTAATGATGCTCAAACTGGCTTCCTAATATGTATGAAGACCAAGGTTCTCTCCGTAGCACAACATCAACAAGGAAAGACAAAGATATAGTCCTAATGAAAATGATCGATTGAGTTAAAAATAACAAAGATTTAATTAGATCAAACTTTCAAAGTAAAATTATCTATTTAGTTAAAAGATAAAATAACTAACAAAGATAGACTACAAATAAAACAAATTACTGAATTAAAAGGATAATTATAGCATTTTATATTTTATGTAGTACTGAAGGAGTCTCTACTCATAATGACTTATTCTCAATGACTTTCAGTTTTGAATCACTTTATAGACACCTGAATGCAGTAATTGAAGCACACAATTTCTCCACATTGTCTACATCAAGAACAAATACACGAAGATTAATGAACAGAAACATATGGGTGAGAAATTTAATCATACATGTAAGAATTAGTAGATGTGCAATTTCAGTTTAATTATGTTTATTTTCATTTTATGTGTATAACTGTTTGCCTACATGAATATACATATACCATGTTGTTGGAAACAATCCCAGCGCTGTGGAACGAAGCCCAATATGTCTTTCCCGGGGTGCTGTGTCTCTGGGTGGGAAAGGACACACGGGAAGTGACTGTGAATCTTCCCACACAGTCTGATGGGAAGTTGGGGGGCTGTGGGAAGCCTCTGTGGGCCCTGCTGGTGGGTGGGGGAGGGAGCCATTCTCAGGTAACTTGTTGCAGAAGTCTCCATGGGTTTTCTAGACCAGGGCACCGCAGTCGCTGCAGGGTGCCACAGATGGTTTAGCTGGAGCACAGCTGGGGTTCCTGCTGCTGGGACCAGGTCTCAGCTGCTTTGGGCTCTGGGCTAGCTGCTTAGACTTGAGTGAATGGATACCATCTAGGAGTGCTGGAGTTCCCACAGCAAGAGATTAGCTGGGGCTCATTAATTGAGAGCCGGATTCCTCGCTTCCCATGGTGGGTCCAGATGAAGAGACAGTCCATAATTCTAAGATGTTTATTTTCATCATGTGGAAAGTGGCATAGATGGAACTGTACCTCCCGACTCTCCCAGAGTGGTGGGGCAGATATAGTAACTGGGAAGGGGCGTGGCTAAGGCTCTAGGTGTCTCACTAACATGGGGATGGCTTGGGGCTATATGGCCATGCCTATACTGGGGCATGATATGTGACTGTGGCTGGAGCCAAAAAGCCTCCCAGGAGCTTTGGCATAACATTTCCGGTCCCTTGTGAATTACTTCACGGGGTCTCCCAGAGTTTGCCTGTTCAACCAGTGTGCCAGACTGCCTGCCAGATCACTGCTGCACATCATGTATGTATGTGGAGTTCCCTTAGGGCCAGAAGTTGGCTCCAGGTACTTTGAACTACAGTTACATATATGTAAATGTATATGTTATATGTATATGTATGTGTATGTGTATATGATGTCTATATATACATACATGGTAAGAATTAGAAAGTAAGACTACCATAAAAACATCAAATAAGCTTCATGTAAACTGTGTTTTCTCTATTTATGAGAATTGGTTTCAAGAGTCCACAGCCTATTCTACCTTCCCCATTGAAAAGTGTGCTTTGCCATTTTATCAAGATGGTATTTTTGAACAATACTTTGTCACAGTTTATAAGCACTCTGATCTGGTTATAGGTTCCATTATTACCATCCAAGTGTTCCCAAGCATTTTTTCCAAATGCCTTTATAGGGCAGTGAAAAGCATCACTTGTTATGAAGCACTAGTCTAAAATCATCTTTGTGATATAGCATGTGGGAACAAGCCTGGCATGGTGGAAAGAAGCCCTACGTGTCCCTCCCAGGAGCTGCAGCTTGGGGCGCCAGGCTAGCTGCTTAGGCTTGGATGAATGGATACAGTCTGGGAGCGCTGGGAAGCCTTTGGTGAGAGATTACACATGGCTCCTTAATCAAGGGCCAGATCCCTCCCTTCCCATGGCAGGTCCAGATGAAGAGACACTCCATAAGACATTTATTGTCATTGTGGAAAGTGACATAGATGGAATTGTACCCTTAAACCTCTGAGAGAGGTGAGGCAAGTATAGTAACTGGGAAGGGTCATGGCTAAGCCTCTAGACGTCTCATAACATAGGGATGGCTTGGGGTTGTGTGGCCACACCTCTACCTGAGGAGGGGTGGTACATGATGGTGACCAGAGCCAAAAGCCTCCCGGGAGCATTGGCATAATGTTTTCTGGTCCCTTGCGGATTGTTCTGCTGAGTTGCCCAGAGTTTATACCTGTGCTCAACTGAGTGCCAGACTGCCTGTCACAGATCACTGCCCCACAATAACATAGTCTTAGAAGGGATTGAGGAGTCATTTAATTATCCTCTGATACATTTATGGTTAAATTTGATGAGAATAAACTTACTCAAACTCTACCAAGGCAAGGAACCTTGACATAATTTCTTTGAAGTTCCTGTGTCATGGAACTTTAGAAAATTACATCAATAGTGTACATATGGCAGGAAGAAAGCAAGAGCTCATCTTTGTGCTGTTTTAACCCTTGCTACAGTTTGTAAACTGGACTTTGAGAAAACAAAAGAGTCATTGAGGGATTCTGTTTGTAAGAGATAGATAGATGGATGGATAGATCGATAGATATGATAGAGGATTGATAGATATGATGGATTGAGGATAGATAGATAATACATAGGTAGATGATAGAAGATAGATAGATAGATAGATAGATAGATAGATTGATTGATAGATAGATAGATTAGATAGAATGACCCAGCACAGCACTGTTGATGCTACTCCTGGGATAATAGGCAGCTGAAAGCAGATAGACCATCCTGTAAGAACATCATAATTTCTTTTATTTTCTCAATCTGAAACATACATTTTAGTGAAGGGTGGCTTTATTTAAAAATTATTGTGAGAAACAATATGGAATTGCTATGCTCCAGGCAAGTCTGTTCTAGGAGCCTAGAAAGCAGCCCAAACAGCCTGCTCAGATTCCTCTTTGCAAATCTGGATAAGGGTAGAAGGGTCTTGTTACACACTTTTTCAAAGGCTAGTAAAAGACACATAAACCTTCCAAAGCAATCTGACTCTGCGTGGGAAGGCTGAGTACAATTTCTTTATGGTATCACCTTTCTGATTCAATAATGTTTATCTCCAAGAGTAGCCTTGTAACATTTGGATGAGATATAAGGCAAGGAACCAGGCAAACCATGTCTGAATGGGAGCTTGGAGTCCTGATCTTTAGTTCCTGATTTCTTTGAATCAAGTTCTTGGCTATTTACTGGCCTAGTTTCTGCTTATCCATCTTTCCTCAGTTTCATTTCACCAACCAATTCTGTTCATTTAGAATTTCATTTATACTCTAAAATTTTAATTTCTATGACCATAGTGTGTGTGTGTGTGTGTGTGTGTGTATGTATGTATGTGTGTGTGCATGTGCATGCATGAGAGAGAGAGAGAGAGAGAGAGAGAGAGAGAGAGAGAGAGAGAGAAAAGAAGAGAAGAGAAGAGAAATAGTTGTATTTCTACTGAGCAGATGCATTTTACTTTCCCCTAAGGATATATCTAGGCTTTAAATTTTTTCTCTCTTATTACTTCAGTTTCCCCTTTAAGATTTCACTGTCACTTTTTTTTTTGAGTAATTTAATCATAAATTAGGGAATCCTTACTTCTTTTATCTTATTTGCAGAAGGAAGTGTTAAGAGCTGGCAAAAATTCCTATGTCCATGGTTAACTGGTTTTTTTAGTTTGTTTTTTTTTCCTGGGTTTCTACTTTGGAGAGAACTTCCACATGGGCCCCCTTAAGGTTTTACTTCAGATGAACAGTATAGAGATATTACATACATAGGGATATCCCTTATCCACACTGTAATATTGTCTTACTTGTGTGTTTGTGCCATCCTCCTGAGTGGTGTAAAAGTCTAGCTGCCACCATTCTGAGAACTAAGTGGAAAGAGAAGGAGGGACTGTCATAGTCACAGTGAATGTTTCAGAAAGCACCCCAGGTATTATTGCATTTCTCCTACTTCAACTGTGATTTTCATTTCTGCTTTATACTCTGTAGACAACAAACTTTCAATATTCTGAGAGTCAGAAGGTATAATCTCCTAATAGTATGAAAACTTAATGATTCCATTTCAGTCCCAAATTATATATCTATTTGCCCTATATGCTAATGATCTCTGAGCCTTTGGGGCTTGGGAGCGGTAAGCCATACAGATTTAATTACTTTTTATAATTCACAAATTGCTGGCTGGCCACTACTAATCACACATTTCTCAGTCTCAAGGATAAAGAATATTTTTGCTTCTTGTTCTTTTTTTTGGGGGGGGACTAAGTCTTTTGAAGTCATTTTCTGCTGCAAGTGGGATTTTCTATAAATGGAAATGGAAGTCTGTGTGGGTAAAGTCCAGCAGATTTATCTGGAAATCTAACTCTTTTTTTAAAGGGCAGGATATGCACCAGTAAATAATACATTCAAAGCCCGGGGTTCATATAAAAGTGAGAGAGATGTCTGAAATGTACTCACCAGTGTGGATGCAAGATAAGACAAAGAAGACCTGTGATAGATTCAGATGTGAACCTGCTACTGACATCCCAATAACATGAACTGTCTATTAACCTGAAAGGTTTTCTAGAAATTCCAGTGAAAGTGAATAGTCCCTAAGTCATTTCAGACAAAAATGAATAAGCTTACTAATAATGAAAGGAACCCATTCTAGGACCATTTATATGACCTGCATGAGACTTACGTCTCAGATTTTCACTTTAGTCTTACTCATCACATATGGAAGACTATGCAGTAACATCCCTGTGGTATAAATTCTCCTTAAAGTGGAGCAGAATGGTAAGAGAATACATGGACATGAGTTTAAAATATTTCCTAGTTTGTAGTTAAGAAGCTCCCTATGAATATTTACAGTACATGTAATATCAACAGCTGTCTTGATTCGCCTCCGAATTTGAAGGTAAGCGTTTTGGATTCAGGATAATACACTGGTAAATTTTCTAGCCACAGTGGGAGGGAATATAAGGCTGAGTTTCAGCTGTTTAAACACTATTTGAAAATTATTTCCTGCCTCGATAGATCTTTTCTCTTTAAAGACAGCACAACTCATTCGCCTATTCTCAAGATCACAGTTGTCAGAAATTTCAAATTATATGTTTTCTCCCTGTCATATTAACCAGAGAGGCCACAATTAAGGGAGGAAACAGTTGTGCGATTACTTATAGTCAGTTCTATCTTGTCATAAATGGCTGCCTATGAAAATACATGGTAAACATAAAATGACGCTAGGTGCAACAGTTTGTACTGCTTCCTTAAGCCAGCCCTGGAACCCAAAGTGCATGCCCTCAGGAACTGATATTGACCAAGACACCACACTGATTTCAAATGTGTCAAGCATATTCACACAGCAAGTGGGAATACATAAAATTAAAAAAAATTGAGGTCCATACTGGTGTCTTCACTAACCATGGGAATTACAGAAGCCAGGAGATTTCTGTAAACTGAATGCAAGAGGTGTGTTGCCAATGTTGTAAATTCTGATATTAAGTTCTATTAAAGTGCAACTGTGATCCAGGAATATTAAACTTGCTACAAGAAGGAACAAATGAATGGGGGTTTTAGCAGGAACTTCCTTCTCTTGGGTAGCAAAGGTAACATAAAGGTATTTTATCTAAATTAATAAATAAATGGTCCAGGTGTCAATATTTAAAATTATCTATACCCATGGATTATGCATTTCAATTGTTTTGTGTCATTTAAGTATGTGGAAAGTTTTGTGCCACCACCATATGCACAATCAAAGTTAAATGCCCCTCCACATTTTATTTTGATTTTTTTTTTACTTTCCTACCACTCATTATTGCCACGAAGCATTATTTTTAAACAAACCCCAAGTAAGTTTACACATCCAGAACCCATCTTGTCTTGAAAAACCCAGTCTGCTGACTGGACATAACCAGAGCTCTAGCAGAAATTGTGTTACCAAAATTGCAGACTACAACATGGTATATACAGAAGAACATCGTATTGCATAAAATTAAAATTTCATAAAGTTCTAGCATCTTACTTCCCATAATAGTTTAGTCAACTAATATGTTGTTTTCTTTTTTTTTTCTTTTTCTTTTCTTTTTTTTTTTCGAGACAGGGTTTCTCTGTGTATCCCTGGCTGTCCTGGAACTCACTCTGCAGACCAGGCTGGCCTAGAACTCAGAAATCCACCTGCCTCTGCCTTCCAAGTGCTGAGATTAAAGGTGTGCACCATCACTGCCCGGCTAATATGTTATTTTCACATGAATACACACACACACACACACACACACACACACACAATCATTATACGAAATCCAGACATTATTTAAATGTGATAATGAATTTTTTAGTTATATTATAATATGTTATTTTCACATGAGCACAATAATGTAACTAAAAAGTTCATTATCACATTTAAATAATGTCTGGATTTCGTATAATGATTGTGTGTGTGTATTCATGTGATATATATATATATGCCTATGCTCTCTAACTGGCCAAAATTTAAGCAATTGATTGTTATTCTTCTGTGTTGTAGTAGTTCATCTAATCATTTAATCATTTCCTTAAAATTTCCACATGTCAAAAAAAAAAAATCATGTTCCTAAAGCATCCTAAAATTGATTTTACATTTAAATGCAATCCCTTCTGCTGATTGTAAAAAATCCATTGATAAAAGGTGGTTTTGTCCTCATTGTAAATCTGGAGCTGCTGAATTATGCCAAATACAGTAATTAAAGTATTTATGCTAATGGAATATAATCCTATAATTCTGTGCATTTCCTCAGAAATGACAGTTACCCTTGGTTCATGTTTTACAAACGAAGCTTGATCAGTACTTGAAAAGAGGACAGTGCTGAAGTGCTGGATACATAGTGGAGTAAATAGAGTTTTCAGATGGGTTCTTATCCACAGGTGCTCATACATGGCTGAATTACAGATCTTACAGGTAAAGAGTTAACCTGCAAAAATTCATTCATATAAACTTCTGTTTGTGTTTTATTTATTTTTTATAATAAAATTTAATTGTTAGAAAATTTTAGAGAAATGATCCATATAGCAATACATATAATCAATGCATACCAACAAGTACCAAAGTATAAATTGTGCATAACATTTTATCTAGTAAACGTATTTCTAGGAATTTATGTTGCCAAAAATATATGTGTACTGTGGAATATCTATCACAGCATTATATACAATGGCGAATTATGAGAAACATGTCAAAATTACATACAGAATTAATAAATTATGAAATTGCTTGTAGACATTTCTATAACAATTAAAATGCTATTCTTTTGGCTAAAACTTTAGAAGCCAATATTATCATCTTACACTTTCACATTATAAATAAATTAAATCACTTTGTAAAAACATTATGCAATTGGAAATTATTTCTGACAGATCAACTTTTACAGTTTTATAGGCTATTCATTTTTTTCTCTCATTTGAAATGACAAAGGAAAGTTGACTTCAGTCAAAATAGCACACAACCTAATCTCATAAATCACACATTTCATGTTACTTGTTTTCAGTAGGTTTTGAAAACCTTACTACTGTCACACTCAACTAGAAATAAGTTGACAACTCCTGGCTAAATTCAGAGAAAATAAATACTAGTCTTCTAAAATATACAGGACTCAACCTCCCTAATGTGAACATAAAATTCAAATACCTCAATGTTCTCCCTTGAAGATATGTTAGCTTCACTCTGAGCAAAGAGCAACATTCCTTTGCGTTTCCCAAGGCCATTACACTGAGATTCATCAGATACCTATAACACTTGCTGAAGTTACCCCTTAAATATTTCTATTTCACCAATACGAAGTGTCCTTCCTTATCTTTTTTGATAACTTTTGGAAGAAAGTTGATTTTATTCGATATTAGAATGCCTGCTCCAGTTTGTTTCTTGGGATCATTTGCTTGGAAAATTGTTTTCCAATATTTTACTATGAGATTGTGTCTGTCTTTGTAACTAAGATGCATTTCCTGTATGCAGCAAAATGCTGGATCTTGTTTACATATCCGGTCTGTTAGTCCATGGCTTATGATTGGGGAATTGAGTCCACTGATGTTAAGAGATATTAAGGAAAAGTGATTGTTACTTCCTATTATTTTTGTTGTTAGAGATGGTATTATGCTTGTGTGGCTATTTTCTTTGGGTTTGTTGAAAGAATATGTTCTTGCTTTTTCTAGGGTGTAGTTTCCCTCCTTGTGTTGGTGTTTTCCATCTATTATCCTTTGCAGGGCTGGATTTGTGGAAAGATCTTGTGTAATTTTGGTTTTGTCATGGAATATCTTGTTTTCTCTGTTTATGGTAATTGAGAGTTTTGCTGGGTATAGTAGCCTGGTCTGGCATTTGTGTTCCCTTAGGGTCTGTATGATATCTGCCTAGGATCTTCTAGCTTTCTTAGTCTCTGGTGAGAAGTCTGGTGTAATTCTGATAGGTCTGCCTTTATATGTTACTTGACCTTTTTTCCTTACTGTTTTTAATATTCTTTTTTTGTTTAGTGCATTTGGTGTTTTGATTATTATGTGACAGGAGAAATTTCTGGTCCAGTTTATTTGGAGTTTTGTAAGCTTCTTGTAAGTTCATGGGCATCTCTTTCTTTAGTTTAGGGAAGTTTTCTTCTATAATTTTATTGAAGTTAATTACTGGCCCTTTAAGTTGGGAATCTTCGCTCTCTTCTATATCTATTATTCTTAGGGTTGGTCTTCTCATTTTGTTCTGGATTTCCTGGATGTTTTGTGTTAGGAGCTTTTTGCATTTTGCATTTTCTTTGACTGTTGTGTCAATGTTTTCTATGGTATCATCTGCACCTGAGATTCTCTCTTCTATCTCTTGTATTCTGTTGGTGATGCTTGCATCTATGACTCCTGATCTCTTTCCTGGGTTTTCTAACTCCAGGGTTGCCTTTGTGATGTCTTTATTGTTTCTATTTCCATTATTTTTTAGATCCCGGATGGTTTTGTTCAATACCTTCACTGGTTTGGTTGTGTTTTCCTGTTATTCTTTAAGACATTTTTGTTTATCCTCTGTAAGAGCTTCTAGCTGTTTACCTGTGTTCTCCTGTATTTCTTTAAGGAAATTATTTATGTCCTTTTTAAAGTCCTCTATCATCATCATGATAAGTGATTTTAGATCTGAATCTTGCTTTTCCAGTGTGATGGTGTATCCAGGACTTGCTATGGTGGGAGAATTGGTGTCTGATGATGCCAGGTAACCTTGGTTTCTGTTGCTTATGTTCTTGTGTTTGCCTCCTGCCACCTGGTTATCTCTAGTGCTGTCTTCTCCCCCCCCCCCATTTGACTGGAACCTGTCCTTCCTGTGATCCTTGTTGTGTCAGAACTCCTCTGAGACTAGCTGTCTTTGGGATCCTGTGATTCTTAGATTCTTGGTGTGACAGAGCTCCTGGGAGTCAAGCTGCCTCTGGGACCATGAGATACTGATGCTCCCATGTTCCTATGTTTCTGTGATCCTGTGTTCCTGGGTGTGTTAGAGCAACTTGGCATTGAGATTCCTCTGGGTGTTGTGGGACTGGGTGAGGATTTTATGCCCAAGGTCTGCTCATGGCACCAGCCCAGACCGGAAGAAACCCTTGCCACTATTCTGGTGGGGTTCCTGTGTCCCTGTGTCCAGCTGGTCCCAGTTACTCCTGGTTTGGGGATAGATGTTGAGTCCTCCTCACTTTTGATCCTATGATCATTGGCATGTTAGAGCACCTGGGAGTACAGCTTCCTCTGGGTGTTGTGGGACTAGCTGAGGAGTTTGCACCCAAGGTCTGCTCAGGGTACCGGCCCAGACCAGAAGCTTGTGTTTTGTATTTTAAAGGTTTATTATTAATATTATGATAATTAATAATAATAATAATAATAATAATAATAATAATAATAATGTTTTTTCATAACAGATTTTCTACATCTGTCCTGGAACTCACTGTGTAAAGCAGGCTGGCTTCAAACTCAAAAATCCACCTACTTCTGACTCCAGAGTGCTGGAAAATTAAAGCCACCACACTCAGTTAAAAATTTATTTTTATATATTAATGTGTATCGTGACATTCTGAGTGTCTTCCACGTGTCTACAGGAGCCCACAGAGGTCACAAGGAGTTTTATTCCTTAAAACTGGAGTTACAGGTGACTGTCTGATGTGTGTACTGGGAACTGAACTTGGTTCCTCTAGAAGAAGAGCAAGCACTCTTAAATTTTATATTTAAAGAAATAGTTTAAGAGGCTCATGGGATAGCATGGTGTCTTAGTCAAGGTTTCTATTCCTGCACAAACATCATGACCAAGAAGCAAGTTGGGGAGGAAAGGGTTTATTTAGCTTACATTTACACATTGCTGTTCATCATTAATGGAAGTCAGGACTGGAACTCAAGCAGGTTAGGAAGCAGGAGCTGATACCAAGGAGGGATGATTTTTACTGGCTTGCTTCTCCTGGCTTGCTCAGCTTGCTTCTTATAGAGCCTAGGACTATCAGCCCACAGATGGTGCCAGCCACAAGGGGCCCTCCTCCCTTGATCACTAATTGAGAAAATATCTTACAGCTGGATCTCATGGAAGAATCTTCTCAACTGAAACTCCTTTCTCTGTGAAAAATCCAGCTTGTGTCAAGTTGACACAAAACCAGCCATTATACATGGTTAGCAAGCTACTTGTTTTGCAAGGGTAAGGACCTACATTAGGTCTCAAATCTATGTGATATAACAAGGCATGTTGGCATGCATATGTAATGATTTAAACACACACTAGTCAGGTAGAGACAGAGTGTCCCTAGAGCTTACTGACCAGTCTGCTTAGCCTAACTGATGGCCTTGAGACCATTGGGAGACTCTGTCTCAAGAGGGTTTGAGTTTCTCATTGTGCTTCTCAGCATTATGCCCTTGGTTCTCCTCTTCACACAAGCATATATGTGTACAAACATAACAATAGATGACTTAAAAAAATATTTTGCCTCGATGTAAATTAAATTAATTAACCCCTGTTTTTTTATAATAGATATCATAGGTTACAAATGATGTTATTTAGTTTGGAATAAGAATTGAATTGACAAGGGGTCCCACCATGAAGGTCATGAGCTTCATACATCAGCAAATCTTTCTTATGTATATTTGGTACTGGGTTTCAAAACTTTTGCAAAGCATCTGCTCATATTCTTGGAAGAACAATCAAGGGTAATAAACCATATTTTTCTTTGGTAAAGATTTACTACTTCCCTTAAACAATAGTTCACTTATTAAAATTTGAACCTTAATTTGTAAACAGAAGATACACAGTATCTTTATAAATGGGACATGCAATGTAAATTTTAGACAATAATTGAGTCCAGTAAGTACAAAGGAAGGTCTTTTGAAAAACAGGTAAGCCATTTAGAATAAGAGGATAACTTGAGGCCTCTGATCTAACAGTAGCTCAGACTACACACAATTGTAGCTGAAAATATCCACTGTTCACTGTTCTTCTGACTTTCTACTATGGGGGCCCAGTCAGTCAGTCTCTGGTCTGCAGTCATTTGATGATAAAATTTTGGTATGGGGTGGATTTATCAACCTCTTGACTCTACAGAATCACTTAAAGTCATGTGGTAGTCTCTCACATACCATCCAAAGCTTCCGGTGTATACACTAACCCTGCTCCTGACAGTAGTGCCTTGTGTGTACTGTGCTTAGTCCATGCAGGGACACCATTCCCATCCAGCATGATTTTACTTCGGGTTATTCTTATTCTACTCCAATGACAGAGCCTCTCAGCTATATAAAGGTCTTTCTTTTCTCCTTGGGGCTGATCAACCTGAAGGTCTATTTCAAGTCCACCACTATCTACCAGATTGATTGTAGTTCCTGCAGTATTACCTGCCAAGTTCAACTCCTGTGTGTTCTCAACACTCCTTCCTTCCAACAATTATTGCTTCTGCACAAGTCTCCATCTTTGAGACTTGGCAAGATGTTACAACCCTGTTCTTCTTCTTTAGAGGGAGATGGTATGAGGATTATGAATGTGAGAGCAACCTAGGCTATACAATGAAACACAGGTTTCAGACAGATTGACAGTCACAGAGATGACATGTTCTCCATTATGAGTCTGTTTTCAGGGAAATCCAATGTAAAACTCTTGTAATTATGACCCTAGTTCTAAAGAAGTAATCACAGGGTTAGCATCCAGACATGGAGTATCCTTTAATAAGTTGGTTATGGGATCTTATCACTGCTCCTGGACAATTAGTGTTGTACCTTATAAGACAAAAATTCAAAATATTATTGAGATTGAACTGAGCCAAGATTGACAAGGTGGGGAATATATTGGCAGAAGCAATGTTCTAATGCTTGATAAATATAGGGGAAATATCAATGATATAGACCAAATGGTTAAATGACATTGCTGGAAAAATGAGTGAATCAGAAAAAGAGCAGAAAGCTCAGAGTAACCACAAATTTGTAACAGGCAAAAAGTCTCAGGCTATATAGTAAGAAGGTGCAAAACCCAGATAGGTTGGCAAGAGACAGGATACGTTTATAAAACAAGAGCTGTGGGTGATAAAGCAGGGGGGGACAGAACATGAGCTTGGATTTCACCATGCTCCGCAAGTAGTAACTTGCCACTGAGCAGGTTAATGGGTTATTTTCCATCCCTATGATATAGGAGGATCAGGCTTATTTCATAATCTTCTGGGAAAGAAATTATCATGAATGCTCAATACAGATTGGGGACAGGCCAACTCTCTTGCCTGGGGTTATGATATATTCTGAACACACATGAACAAACCACTAATATTGTCTTAGTCACTGTATCAGTGAATAATCACTGCAAGCTGGAGCAAGTGACTAAGAACTGGCAAGCACACTGGAGATTTTAGTAAACAAGTTGTGCTCCAGAACAAAAGAGATCAAATTAAAAAGAATGAGAAGAGAAACATTTACCATGTAAATGATTTTTTTTAAAGTGGTCCAGGTGTCTGGAGGATATGGAAACATGGATCCTAAACAAAGGGCTGATCATTCTATCTTAGATGCATCAGTAAATCACAAGTCCAATGTATGTGGTCTTCTATTTCTGGGAGACAATGGCTTATATTATACCTGTGAATAAAGTTATGTATGCCACATTTACTAAATGGTGTAAAAGAGCAGCACATTTGAGATGCACCTAGATCAGGAAAGGATTCAGATCTTCAGATAGAAGAGCAAGCATCCCTACTGGCTGAAGATTAAAGGCATTCGCTGGAGCTATACATTGTGGGGAAAACTTTTCCATTGAGTGTGTGGCAAATCTAGCATGAAAAAGTACAATCTAGATATCCTTGACTAACTAGTCAGCTTTATCACCAGTTAATAATGACTTGAGTCTATAATAATAGCTCCACATATCATGTCAAGTAGACAAGGAATCTGACAAAGGACATGGAGTGAATGTTATCAGAAATGCCCATCATGTGTCATAAAAGCCAACAAGTCAAATGTCCAATTGGCCAACTGGCAATCCACATAAATTAGAAATGACATGCTGAAGGTGGGGTGCTATTCAGACTACGTAACATTAGTGTGTGCATAGCCTCTACACCATCTGTCACTGTGTCTCCTTCTTCAGAGCAGACCTGTGTCCCATTGGGTTTCCTTTGGACTAACCAGGGCAGGAGATGAAAGACAATGCTCTGTCCACAGATGATATGTTCAGCATGGGGTATTGATTAACAAAGGGGCTGCTGAGGAAGAGCCAAAATCGAGAGCTCTTAGGAAAACATCCTCCTAAAAGACACCTTTTCATCCAATTTGCATAAAAATAATAACCTCAAATGGGACAATTGTCTGCTTCAAAGAATTGGAGCATAGCTTGACTGGATAGTCTATGGAGCAGGGATGATTAGAATATTGGCAATGAAGAGGACTGGGGAGGAGCTAAGTTGATGGACTTACTGAAGCGATCAAAGGTACAAAGCCTTTTGAAACCTGCATTTATGCTCACTAAGTAGTATCTAGTATAGAAAGACACCAAACACAAAATAGATGGAGTTAGTGAGCCAGCTCACAGCCCCTACTGTCTGAGGCTGGCCAACCTAATTCTTATGCAGTGAACGCATTACCAGAGTGGTAGGCATAGAAGCTCAGCATAACACAGACTAGAAATATGAGCTTTAACTCATGAAACTTGATCTGTATGGCATTAATATTCTTTACGGAATTCTTGACATGGAATAAATCTGTAGAGGACTCATTCTTTTGTATTTTTATGTTTTTCAGAGTTAGTTGATGCAAGAAGATCTTTTGCACTTAAAAAAGAGTGGTCCCTATTAGCCCATTTCATGTCTAAGGGTGTAGGGTGGGATGTAGGGCTGATAGAATTTATCTCTTCCAGGCCTTTGGAAGGCTTGGCCTATAGACCTTGATCCATCCTGATGTTCCAAGGACAGTACTACATATAGTACTGAAGGGAGCTCTGGATTAACTAAGAGACTCAGCTGAGTTGGTACACAGGAAAGAACATGAGTTTATCCCTCCAATGGAAAAGATCAGACCTTAGGACCAGGGTACAGAAATGGGCTTTCATAACCTACTTCAATGCATCCTGTAGTCTAATGAGGGATTCAGGTACACACCAGTGTCTTCAGTAACCTGTGTGATGTCAGACTCCTGCACCTAAAGTCCCAGGATAATGGTTGGGGGAAGTGGTTCTTTATTCTTTTTTATTACCTACACTGTGACTTCACAGTGTAGCACTCTTTTAGGCTTTATTCAGGTTGACTTTACAGTGTTTGATGCTATTCCACTGCAGCTGTATCACTTGGCAAACACAATAATTTTCCTGTTCTCTTTCTCTAGGGATAGCTCCACAAAAGTCACTTACATTACATCATGCTTCTTAGGAGGGTTAGCCAAGTTTTGGCAGGTAAATTAGGAGTAGGTAGATGAAGTCCTTAGCCATGGTCCACATGTCAGCAAGGAGTTTCTGGCTGTAATCACAGCTCCTCAGCTTTCTGAAGCAGCTAATCACACAATGACAGACCCTAATGCCTTCCTCCTGATGGTAGGGGACATACAATCAAGATCTGGGACTGCAGCCAGCCACGCTGAAGCGGGGTTAGTTTTCCAAATATTATGGGCTCAGTCATAGAAAGACAAACATACGAAGTCAAGCAAATGGTTTTACAGAATCACTACTAATAAAATAATCTCGAATGTTCTTGTCACATTCCGGTAAAGAAAACAACTAAATATTTGTGTTTCTGAATGAACTCCAGCAATAGAAAAACACAAGAAAAAGCTTTTGGTGGAGTATAAGTGAACCATCATCAAACCCAATATGGTCATTACCTATGTCATTTCAAGGAGATTATAAGGTCAGGGTCAAAGAAGCCAAGGCAATTCTTAAAATTTTGGATGTTAGCAAAATAATTTATTCTATCTCACGTTTGGAATCACCACGAAGACATGAATGTTAACTACTGCAATGAAAGATTGTCTGAGACACATCCATGAAATCATGACCAAAAGGACTCTCTTCATTGGTCTTGACAATGAATGTTTGATTTAAAACTCCTGTACAGAGTATTGTGAACTTGTTAAGTGAGGATTTCTGGATGACTAGACAACACTGAGACCATGGTTCTCTCATTACTGCATTTGCTTTAAATTGGTGTCTCAGTCACTGTGCTCACCACTGTCAGTATCATGAAGAGAAATATATCACCAATGACCACACAAAGAAACCCACAGAGGCAGGGCCTCAGGTGGGTAATCTAAGGCAGAAACTTGAGCTAGCACAAGGGAATATTGATCAATAACCTACCACAACTTCTGACTATTGTATTTCTTAAAAGAGAGAAGGCTGGAAGTGGCTCTCATTTCAGAAGGTATTCTTTCTATCAGTTTCGAGATTCTATCATAAGACCTATTCAATACACGAGTGATATTATTAAAACTATTTTGTTCTTGCATCATAAGATTATCTCATACTCCCAGCAATTAAAAAGCAGTTATCTTGGCCTTGTGATTTTTGCTAAGTCTTCCTAGAAGGAATCAGTGTTTTTATTTGTATCTATACTTTGTCATTTTCCCAAAATTACAAACATGGTGAATCTCCCATCTGTGTTAAGGAGTTACAGTCATTAGGGACCATGGATACGCTGGGACTCACTTTTCCCGTGAATGTCTTCTGACTTTCTGAATTAAGACTGCTCCTTATATATTTCCTCAGGCTTGAGTTTGTGACCTAGGCTTTTACACTCACAAAGAGTATGAGTGACAGCAGCTAAGGTTCATTCATCAGGACCACCTTAGCTCATCCCTCCCCCACTCCTCCCCAACTCCTACAGCTCCCCCACCCTCAACCCCACCCACACCCCGGTCTACATTCACATTCAGCCTTCTCTCTTAGTCCTGACACATTTTCATTGGATTTTAGTCTTCCTCCTTCTTTAGACTTGTCAGGTGCTTCTGGTTTCCCCAGACTAACCCTTTACCTTTTTGGAACAGGCTTTCCCTATTATAAAGTAGTAGTTCATCTCTGTCTGCCTTTGGTAAGTATCTTCCCTCTGAATCTAGGTATTAGAAGATAAGTCACATGTTCTCACAGCCTGTCACATTTCCTAGGGTCTCAGAGGACAGCGGGCAAGGTAAGACAACTGTTCCCTTGCCAGGAAGATCCCCTTTCCTTGTATGTTCCTATCCAAGCATCACATTCTAGTGTATTAGCCCCTGTCAGCCTCAGAACTGATGTCACTGTTCACAGCAGCCAACCCACAGGTTACCTACCCTTCCAGAAATCTTACCCAGAACTGTCAAACCAAGCCCAGCTTGACTGTGACTCACCAACGCTCTGAAATCTAGCTCTGGTTTCCCTTAATACCTAAGGATCCATTCATAAGGCTTTAAGCATTGGGTCCTCTGCGGTTGCCAGAATGAGCAATTTTCTTTCATATTGTGCATTCTCAAGAGCATCAGGGATGGTTACTCATTATTGGTTATGTGCCCCGTGTTGGAGAAGCAGGGTTTGGCACCAGGTATTCAAAATCACTACTGAAAGAACAATGGCTGCTGAAGAGGAGAAATTAAAGTTCACATTTTAGCAAACTACATTCAAAATGGACCAGAGTTTGACTGACAAAGAAGAACTCATGTTATTTGTGAATTTTTTAAAAGCTGCATCATGTTTAGTTTATACTTTTAAAGATTTTTCTGACAAATAAGTGTAAAGTTAATTTGAAATGATGTTAATAGTTTCAAGCTTAAGTGAAATATTTTAATGATGGAGGAAGCATTTTTAGACACTCCTTTATCTTAAGAGGAAATATAGTGTATGTATAGTATATGCATTACTTGATACCATCATTCAGATTTACAAAGAAATCAAATGTATGTTTTTAACATCAGACAGTGTTCTGGCTGGTTTTGTGTATTAACTTGACACAAGCTGGAGTTATCACAGAGAAAGGGAGCCTCCCTTGAGGAAATGCCTCCTTGAGATCCAGCTGTAAGGCATTTTCCCAATTAGTGATCAAGGGTGGGAGGGCCCATGGTAGGCTGATGCTATCCCTAGGCTGGTAGTTCTGGGTTCTATATGAAAGCAAGCCAAGCAAGCCAGGGAAGCAATTTAGTAAGCAGCACTCCTCCATGGCTTCTGCACCATCTTCTGCCTCTTGATTCCTACCCTCTGTGAGTCTAGTCCTGATTTCCTTTGGTGATGAACAGTAGTGTGAAAGTGTAAGCTCAATAAACCCTTTCCTCCCCAACTTGCTTCTTGGTCATGATGTTTGCGCAGGAATAGAAACCCTGACCAAGACAGATAGCTTAGAAACTCTATATAATCTAACCCGATTTCACTGGCTCTCACCAAGAACCTCATTATTTCTATGTGTCTTTAATTCACATAAACTAAAACTTGGATTACTTATACCTTCACTTTCTATTCAAAAATTGTTTTTTCATATTTGCTTGGAGGTCAGTGTAGATGCTGTTTAAATAGCATCCCTATAAATAAAGGACATCAAATGTCACCACTGAAACACTGTATCATAGCCATGAGAGGCTTGACTTCTCCTTGGTGTTACAAACTGGCAGAATGTTCTGTCCTTGTTTTGTGCCATTTCTGTTACAGCCCATCAATTATTAACACAAATGGACGATGACTGTAAGCTTACTCAAAGATGTTATTTAAAAATACCATCTAAAAAGGGATTAATCATGTCACTTGATAAATTTCCATGTAACTTTAAATTATAGTTTTGAACTTAAGATATAAAATCAATATAAAGTAGCCTGGGAAAATAAGAGAAACTCCTAAAAAAAAAAAAAACAAAAAACTATTCAATTATGGGACCTATATCTAACATTTAGAGTAATGAATGCTTAAATGTTATAATAAATTCAAATAGGTAGTCTATATTTTATACAATCTATAAAGACATTATATATTTTATTTATTACATATACATTAGACACACACACACACACACACACACACACACGTCACTTAAAGAAGCATGGTTAACTCAAAGACAGCTCCAGCTTTGAAAAGCTTAGCCTAGGAAGGGTACTCAGCAAGAGCAACTTTCAGGCAGCTTGACATGTCAGAGTCTTGTCTTTCTCCAGCAGTTTTTACTGTTTATATAATCTTGAGGGTCATTGTGAACATTATAAGTTTCAGAGACTTTCTGAGACTTGTGAGTTTCCTTCCTGAGGCTTTATTTTAAATTACTCTTTTTAAAAGTTTTTATGGATTCTTTGTGAATTTCACATCATGCACCCTAATCTCACTCATCTTCCCCTCCCCTTGGACCCATCCTTCACCCTTTCAACCTCCCTGCCAACACAGACCAAAAAAAAAAAAAAAAAAATTCCCTTTTTAGAAGCTGTAGCATTTCACAGTATGTCCCAGAATATACCCTTTTGTCCACACTTCTTTGCTTGCAAATGTCCATTGCAATGACTCATTGGTCGGGTATGAGCCCTGTAGCCTCTGCTACTTTATCAATACTGGGACTCAGATATCCTGTTGTCCTGTGTCATGGAGATCCTGTAGTTTGGGGGATCTATAGGACCGACTCCTTTATGCACTCCAGCAGTTCATCAATGGAGTAGATGTTCAGGTGGGCCAACTCATAGCCCTGGATCTGGGCTTGAGAGGTATCTGAGGTGGTCATCCCACCAACTCTCCTGTTCTCATACCCTCATCCGGCTCACCTGCCACTCCCACAATGCTCTCTTGAATATTGTAGCTGGCCAGGGGCTTGGTCAGCTCTCCTACTCTCATGCCCCTAGGGCCAGCTCTTTTCTCACACAGCCCTCAGACATCAACATATCCCTGGGCAGACCTCTGCCGCTGCAGGAACACAGACCCAGAAGTGGCCTCTGGTGGCGGGGCAGGCCCAGAACCCTATTGCATATGCGACATGGGCCCAGTTGGTATCACGAGCTACTCGCATCAGGCCGTTCCTCACTACCCTCTGCAGTTCTGTGGGTCTTCATTGTGCCTGTATCCTTCCTTTTCTCTTTCTCTTTTATTTCTCCACCACTTACTTCTTCCTTTTAGTGGTACCAGGGATCTCTGAGTGTTTGGAGTTGTCTTAGAAGTCATTTCAGGAGTTTTATGCCTTGATTGTGCATTATGGCTCTGGGCAGGGCTCACCTTGAGCATGGTCTGCTCCCCAAGGCCTGTGGGGTACCTGACTTCTGGTCAAGTCTGTGGTTGTCTCAGGCTTGCTCCTCACCCATGAGAGGACTGGTCTGGGGCTCACTCTTGCCCGTGGCCTCAGGTGCCAGGCATAGTCCCAGGCGCGGTCCCAGGCAGTGTTCTTCTAGTCTTCGGCTTGCTCTCCACCCTGCGAGCATATCCGGGCATGTTTGGCACCATACTAGAGGTCTTTTCAGGTTCACCATTTTCAGGGAATGTTAGACTATTCAGATGTTCACAGGTCAGAACACGTAGCCTCTTCCTTCTCTGCCACCTACTGACACATATGTGATACAACAGCCACACTTGCAAGGCCTCTAAGCGCAGCTCCTTTCTGAGTCTCAAGGAGCTTCCCTCCAGGATGAGAACATTTCTATTTAAAGAATGTTGTCACACAGCACTGTAGATAGCAAATACTGTTTCCAGATACACAATATGACTGTCCCTGTAATCCCTGTGCTCTGTGAGATAAACTGACATGACGGACTTCAACAGTGCCCTTGTCTTCTGACTGAAAGGAATGACATGGACAGCAATCAGGGAACCAGGAAAGTAAGTTCCTCACCTACCCATCCTTCTGTTAGGCCTCTGCTCCTGCCAGGACGACACATGTGTGCACCCTGATCATCGTCCTTCCATTTGTCCAAGTTGCCAGCATTTTCATCACAGCAAGGAGGAGGCTTGTGGTCTGCTCTGCAGATTCATAAGATGTGAACAGACCTGTGGTGAACTCTCTTGCACGGGTCTGAGCTGAGGATGCATTCTCCCAACCAAATACAGTCCCCTCCACCTTCGTCAATATCCCAGGACAAAGTCATGACAAGGCAATATGAATAAAAATAAATACAAATGTTGTTCCTCTATAACATAATACTTACGAATGTTCAATTCGTACATATGTGACTTAGGATCTTACATTGCTAAGTGACTGCTGGAGTATATTATTCAATTTTTAATTGTGTGTATGCTTGGTGTGCTTCTAGGCAATTGAGTGTAGATAAGTGTCTGCTGAGTCCTGAAGAGGTAGTCAGATCCCCCAGGAGATGAAGTTGACAGGTAGGTTTTACTCTCCCAGTATGGTGGCTAAGAACCAAAATCAAATGTGCAAATGTGACATGTGCCCTTCAGTGGAGAGGGAAGTTGGGGGTTAGAGCACTAGGCATTCCCCTTGGCTGAGCCTCTCTATGCCTTTGCCTCAGTCTCAGTGTTCCCCATGGCATCTCTGCATGTATTCTATCTCCAGTGCTATTTCTACCTTACTTGGTGGTTCAAGGCTACCTCAAGATCTTACTTGGAACTTTCCAGCTTTTTTTGTAGGTTGGTCTCAGAAGAGGGCTGGTGTTTTGATGCATACAGCTTAGTAGTTCATCCTTATCTGGTCCTGATTCATAGTGAAGGATCATGCAGGTCATACAGAGATGTGAGAGGAGACAGCCATGCAGTAAATGACAAGTCAGCTAGATTTAGTAATTTATACAACTAATCACCAAATCTCAAAGAAGTTTTCATTGATACATCCGCAGTTATAAAGCATATGTGGATGGAGTGAACAGGCAGGGTTCCAGGAAGACATGATCTTGTTATTGCACCCTTTTGTACTGACCTTGATCAGGGATCATCTAATAGTATTGATGACCAAGTTCATGACTATTATATTTTAAAATTAGACTTTGTTATGACTGTTAATGCTTAATAACACACTGAACATAATTGTAAGGCAATGAATTGATGTGTTCTTAATACAAATGTAAGAGTAGCTAGGTTTACAATGGTAAACTCATGATATTTATTTCCACATAATATACATGAAGGTAGAGATAATTACTATAGGTGGTAACTTAACAGCATGGTTACTTATGAAATGGAGCAAATGCAGAGAGGCCAGGGATATGACTCAGGTCACCATGCTTGAGAAGTAAGCACTTTACCTACTGGGCTCTTTCTGAAGCCCCTTGGAGTCTTCCTTGATATGTTTGATAATCTAAATGAGTGACCAACTTAAGGGAAATCACATAGTACCCTGGGGACCTGCTTCCTTATTTCCACTAAAAATCTTTAACATGAAGTACTACTGTTCATAGTAAGGCCAGGGATTTCTATATTTAAATAAAAATCTTATGTTTTTCTATCAAATCTCCACAGATCAGTCCTAACACAGTAATTGTTTACTAGCCTGAGGGAGACTGGTTTATTTCTTTTACTTTACTCCCGACAATAAATAAGGAGACCATAATAGAATAAAAGGCTGGAGCAGTCAGGTGGTATTTCAAAACTTTGGTCAAGTTTTTCCTCTCTGTGTATTTCTTCACCCAACACCACTACCTCACAGTCCACATTAATGGGTCTTATAGATGGATTACTTCTAAGCAAGACAAACAAAAAATGAAAACAAACATGGGTAAAGTAACTAAAAGTCTCTTAGCTAAACTTTTCACTCACCAACGGATCGATAACCTCCCTAGCCTTCAGAGTAACTTTTGCTAATAACAATGTATGCCTGTTTATCATCACATAATCAATACAGTAAGCACATGGCTGACATGTCTGCTTCTGCTGATTTCCTCTTCATCAGATTTCACCATAGGTATCATTTCAGGGAGCTCAGGTATTGATCTTTCCTAGTTCACTTTCCCACTTTTAGGCAGATATAAGTTCAGGGGGAATACTGGAGAATCACTTACAGCAGGTAAAGGGAACACACACAGACATACATAGAAACACCCATACAAACATACATATACATATATATATATAAACTCATATACAAATAAAAAGTACCCACCCATGCTCTACCCATACCCACACACATACAGACAAGTATATGTGTGTGTGTGTGTGTGTGTGTGTGTGTGTGTGTGTGTGTGTGCAGTTCCCTATCTGACATGAAATATACTACTTAAAACTGGTATTCTAATTAACATTTTTAGGAACACTGACTCTTTCTTTATTGAAAGTATGAGCAAATAACTTCTTTGTCACCTGCAACAGAATAAAGAGGAGTATTCTGTTTTTCTTTCTGGAGTCTTTCTAAGAGAAAATGGAACATTTGTATCAATGGACCTATTACCATGGTGGTACTCTGTGCCTTCAATAGCACCTCCTGTCTTCTGACTCCTGGTTATATACATCTCTCTGGTAAAAGGGTAAACTGAGGCCATTGTTGTCTAAGAAGTATGTCCTACAGCACTAATTCAGTTTAAAATCTAAACTGGTATTTCTAACTTGGCTTTAAGACATCACTGAAATGCCAGCTTTCCATAGGGCAATCAGGATCTCATTATTGTTTAGCTTCCTTTGTAGAATGGACTTTGTTTTCAAGTCCTAATGATGTTGACTATAGTTAAATTATATTGCTTTAGTTTTAAGTAGCATAGACAGGAATAATTAACCATAGAGTAATTCAAAAGTAATAGTACAGGAATGGGTGGAGGGCAGATAGTCTCCAAAAGCCCCCAGGATGCCCAAGCTCTACAATTGTCTTTACTCCTAAGTTGACAAGAAGAACAACCAATCATATTCTGCTCCCCTGACCCAATAAAATGCCTGGACAAACATACGTCAAGCACTCTAATAAGAGTAGACATTAGCATTTGTGATGAAAAGCCACTTCCAAGATGACCTTTGCTAAAGAACTCATGGTATCTATCATGCAAGCATAAGCACACCCTCTTCCCACATTGACTTGACACTGGTACTGCCTTCACATCAAAGGGATAGTAGCTGAACCTTTAGAACAACTCAGAATAACAAACAGAACATAATATACACACGCTGGGACTTCCATGTGTGCTGTCTCAGCACTGAGATATCTGGAGGACTATCGTGGACTCTTCCATGCTGACCTATCTATCACTAGAACAAAAGGACACAAATGCAATCACTTCCTCAAGGCTTCATTTTTGAAAAAACAAATCTCCACAGGATATCTTGTGTGCGTACACTACCAAAGGATACATTGAGTTCTTCTGACAAGTGATTCTGAAGTCAATGCAGCTGTGACTCTAGCATGTACAGTAGCAGCTTAAGGCATTGGTTGGCTTGGCATGCAGAATACAAGAGTAGTAACATCATAGGCTTTTCCACAAGGACTTCAAATGAATGTCTAAGAGGCCAGCTACTGTGACATGGAGACATAGTCCCAGAAGCAGCTCTGGGAGCACATCAGAGAGCACCTCACATGAATTATAAGGGTGTAAATGAGGCTGCAGTGCATGCCAGGCAGGTGGTTCTGGAAGTAACATGTGCTATCTGCTGAGTGATGCTGCATACAGTGTGCAAATGCAGGGATGCATGAGTGACTGCGAGATTGCCAAAGCCTTTTTGAACCTGTGCCCTGGGCAAGCACTCTTTACTGGCTTCCCATTTTCCTTGTTATAAATAGGTATGATTGCTTACATGTGTCCAACCATTTTATCATGGTAGCAGTAGTGGTTTGAATATGTTTGGCCCCCTAATGGCTCACGTGCTTGATTTCTTGGCCTACAGGGAGTGATGCTATTAGAAGGTGTGGCCTTGTTGGGTGAAGTATGTCACTGTGGGGGGTGGGCTTTTAGGTCCTATGCCTAAGCTCTGCCCAGTATGGAAGAGGGAATCTCTTCCTGGTTGCCTTTAGTAGAACTTTGAGCCCCTCCAGTGCCATGCCCATCTGGATGATGCCATACTTCCCACCATGATGACAATGCACTGAACCTCTGAACCTGTAAGCCAGCCCCAATTAAATGCTGTCCTTTATAAGAGTTGCCTTGGTCATGGTGTCTCTTCACAGCAGTAAAACCCTAAGTAAGACAGTAGCATATACAACACTTCGTTTAAAAAATTGCAGTTAGTTTTGCTGTAGGTATCAGGGAAGATCTGGTCTTACATGTTTCCAGAATGCTGGACAGATATTTGAGGCTGCTGGGGGTGAAATACAATTTTTCATTGTGTGATCATTGTGAACCTTTAGGTACCAGTGTAGAGAGGTAGGTGCTTAATTTCCATTCATGTGTTTAAAGCCTTAGTATCCCAGGATGCTGCTTGGTTTGGAGGTGTTAGGTCTACTGAGACATGTAGTTCCAGGGAGGGTCATTAGGTCCTTACAGTGTGGGGGGGCCTCTAAGGCATGGTGCTTTGGGGGAGGTCCTTACATCATTAAGTGTGGTGGTGCTGTGGCACTCCTGCCTCCGTCTTCTGCTCATTTGTCTCCTGGCCATTTGGAGGTCTATACTATATTTTCTATGCCTGTCATTTTTTTCTATGCTACTGTAGACTGAGACCTGCAGAACCAATCCATCGCAGACAGGAAATGCCCAACATCAAATCCCTTCTCTTTATGTCTGAAGTGCTTTCTTTTAGTGGCAGAAAGCTGTCAGACACAGCAATGAACATCATACAACAACAAAAAAAATCTGTCTTTTCCATATTCTCCAAAAGCAACCAACATCTCTTATGTTCCTTACACAAGGCCTCCTGGTGTTGCTTCTGAAACTGGCCTTCACCCACTCTGTATCCTTGGCAACCTAAAGGGGACTGTAAACTAGTTATTTGATTCTATCCCTGTTTCTGATAAGAGTTCTTACCCAAAGCCAATGTGAGTCTCTAAAAACAGAAAACTAGTTAGAGAGTTGCTTGTACTAGAACCTGTGAGGCATGAACCTCTTGATCACAGCATGGCTGTGCTCCTCTGTGCAGGTGTACCTATTTGAAGTGCAAAAATGAAGTTAATAGAAAGACGCTGTAAAGCTGAGAGCAGTATAGAGTCCCAGAAGCACCTAAATCTACTGTCACCTATCTCTGATGTCCAGTAAGGTGACCTGACATTTCTAGGGATGGGATCAAACGATATCTTTATTGGAATTGAATTTTTATTATTTGTAACCTCCAATGATTTAAAAATAATCATCATTGTAGCTTATCTTTTACATGTTGTGGGGATGCAATGTCTAAATTTTATATTTGAAATGCCTATCCTCGGTTTAGTGCAATGATTTACATACTTGTGTGACAACTTTTATGTATCTATGTAAGAGTTTAGTCCTTAAATTTGGAGGGACACATATACATAGAATGCAAATACACATATGTAGAACACACATGTATGGAATAGACAGACACGTAGAAAACACAGTATATAGGTATGTATAGATATATACAGACATATATGTGTATATGTTGAAAGTGAGATTGATCACTAGCATATTTGTTTTATATTTCAGTGTTCTGAATTTACCTATGGTATTTTAAGGTAGCTTTTAAAGCACCAAGAAGATGTTTTCCTTTATCATAAGGTCAGCAGAAAACTCACAAGTGAGTTAGAGCCTGTAGGTACAGCAAGACCCCTGATTAGCCTTTAAGTACAGTAAGATCACTGATTATTGTTCTGCACATAAAGAGTAATAGTTTACCAAGTTGTAGCTAAAAGATTTCTCCCTCTTTTCAGAAAGCTGCCTGTATGAAGACATATTTTGTTGTGGATTTAGCACAGAAAGCAATGGCCAGCTTGTTCATAGCCAAGGGACATCAAGCTAATGCTTACAAACACAGGGTTTTAAATATGTCTTCCTACTTTATTTGCTCCCAATTCCTGGGCCTTTGAAAATGAATAGCCATGTGGCTGCAAGTTAGGCCAGTTGCCCTTCAGTTTTCTTCCCCTTTGTATTTGGTAGTTCATCATATTATTTTATTTAAAAAAAGAAAAAAGAAAAAACAAGCCACAAATGTGTGTTTCATGTAAAAATATTCACATTGTTCATGTGTTATTTCTCTGTGCTCTCTTAGACTGCTTTCATTTCTTCCAAATAATTCATTAATGAGATGATACAATTAAATTTCCTTAGGAGAATATGAATGGAATATGCAGGGTTTTCCCTGGACAAAACATCCAAACTTAAGAATATTTTTAGAAAAAAAATGTTTGACCCTAAAAATGTCTAAATTTATGCTGACTATCCAATTTGTGACTTAAGCCAACATATTCCTGTTTTGCTTCTGGCAATATTGAAAGTATTTGGTTATCAATATATAAATGATTTTAGAATCAATATAGCAGCAGTATCAATTTTGTTATTTGATGCAGGAAATATCTGTCTGTAATGGGTGCACCTCTGTGTTAACTAAAGAGTCAACCCTATAGGGCAAGTTGGTTGCTGCAAATTGCTTCAAGATAGTTGCTAACTGTGCCTACTTATCAAAACTTTGGTGGGATAAACTATGCAACTCTGAGCAAGGCTCTGCCTTTAAACATGTTCTTCAAGATCATTCTCTCTCGATCAAACCAGGCTCTGATATTTTATAAATATCCCATTTAATGTTGGCCTCTCAAAAAATGCTAAGAAGGAAAACACCCTAGAGTACAGTAAATGTAACATGCTCAACTTTGTTCATTGAACATGTCTGTGATGTTTGGCTGTTTAATGGACAGGCTAGACTAGGTATATGATGGGTTTGACCTGGTCTTAGGACACATACTATGCTGCGGTTTTTAGGGTATAAACTTCAGGTTCAATAGGAAGAATGAACTTACCCTTGTGTGGTCACAAACAAGAGGAAACTGGAGGTGAGTGAGATCATAATTCACTGTTCTGCTTAGAAAAGAAAATTTGATCCACATCCATGATTTCTTGATCTCCATCAGTTGGAACCTAGAACCCAAAGTACACAGAGAGGAGCCTAGCATAACCATCTTAAGAGAGGCTCCTCCCAGTGCTGACCAAAACAGATTCAGAGACCCGGTGTCATTCATTATATTGAGCTTAGGAAGCATTGTAGAAGAGTTGGGGGAAGGGTTGAAAAACATGGAGGGGACAGAGACTCCACAAGATGACCAACAGTGTCAACTAACCTGGATCTTTGGAGGTTTCCAGAGACTGAACCACCAAGGAGCATACATGGACTGGATCCAGGCCCCTGCACATACGTAGCATATGAACAGCTTGGACTTCATGAAGGTCCCCCAACAACTGGAGCAGGGACTGTTTCTGATTCTGTTGCATGCCTGTGAATCCTGTTCTCCTAGCTGGGCTGCCTTGTCTGGTTTCAATGCGTGAGGATGTACTTAGTCCTGTAGTGACTTGAGGTGCCAGGCCAGGTTGGTGCCTGGGGGGTTGGGGGGTACCTCCCCTTTTTCAGAGATGAAGGGGTTGGAGGAAGAGCCATATGAACTGGGAGGAGGAGGGCTGCAATTAGGATATAAAGTGAATGAATGAATAAATAAATAAATAAGTAGAAAAATAAAATACTCAATAAAAATATAATATGATAATGTGACTGCTGTAGGCAGTGGGAAAAGAGCCAGTGTTAACTCACAGATAGAGGGAGTCTGTAATAACTTACATCTTTCCTGTATTGCTATCACCCACTTATCTACTCTGGGCATATAAAGGACTATGGCAGAATGCACTCAGCAGACAAAAGAAATCAATTCATGAATATAATGAAGCCAACAGAAAGAAAGCAAAGCAATTGTGGGTTCCAGGAGAGAGAGTGTGTCTTAGGTCTTTGGATCCAAGTAATCAAGCAAAAAGGAGCTTAGCTGCAGTAAGTAACCCAGACTGAACTATATGTGCAATAGAAAATTCAGTAAGACAAATGGAAAGCCAAACATCTTGTTCAGTCTTACACTGGTAGGGTGTGCATAAAGATGAAAAATAGTATACTTTTCTAACATTAAGGAGACAATCACATCTAGTCTCCCAAAATCCTTTACCATTGAATAATGAACTCAAGGAAAACTTAGAACCAAACTTGCTTGTATGCTTTGACAGTTCTGTGTCCTGACCAAATATCACCCCTCATAACAGCTGTCATCAACAATTCTAATCACAACTGAATTATAGGTGTTGTTGATCAGAATGCCAACAGTTTCCATGTGGGAATATATATATACTCATGGGTAAAGAAAAGAGGTTACTTTCAAAGAAGTGTAAGCTTGAGAAAGGTAAGAAAATCACTTATAGGAAATGTTATTTATTGACTAATGGATTTTTTTGCATGTCTTCTAAAAATAAAGCAAAACTCCCCATGCACAACCCATTGCTTTATTTAAAAAAGAAGAATTTCACAAGTAACTTTCTTTGATCTGTGTGACTGCCAGAGAGACTGAATTGCCAGGACAATTCCTTAAACACAGAGAGCTTTGCCTTCCTGGAGGATGAGGAACCTGTTGACAGTTACTCCACAAATGCACCCAGGCCGTGTCACTTAGGGCAGAAGCAGACCTTGCTGTGGGATGGAGAACCACTTGCAGGTTTCCCCTGTGGAAGTGACTCCTCCTTCCATGACTTCCACTTCCCTCTGTCTGGCCATGAAAGTCTGAATCAAGTCTTCACATCTGAAATTGTGATCTCTCATGGGACTTCAGCACCCTCACGTTAAGGTCTATATCATAACAATGGCTACGTCTCACCCCTTGACTCTTATTCATTTTTGACAGTGGGTTTGGAGAAATGAAACCTATCCTGCTGGCTGCCCCATGGATTTATCCACTATATAAATGTTGCCTAATAACCTGGACATCCTTAACAAAGACTATTTACTCCTAGTTTGAAGCAATCTATCACTGAGGACTGAGTCTCTCATGGTAAATGGAACAGCTGCCTTTTGGTGACAACAGTGATTCAATAAAGGACACAACTAGGACAGAATAAAGGCCTGGAAGCCAGCCTTTGAAGGAGCACAGAGTGAATATAATTGAGTGGAGTATGTATTAAAAATACAGTGTTAAGGGTCCTGGCCTCAAATAAATAGATCCAATTGATTATGGTGTGATAATTCACTTTCAAATTGCTATTTCCTTTTCCTGTTTTATTTACTCTTTAAACAAAAGGCAGAATATTAAGGCATATATTAGTAGGAAAAATACTGTTTTCTTATGAAGTAAATAGTATGGAATTAATGGAGAAGAGAACACTTTATTTAGGGGAAATTACACATTAACTCTAAAGTTATTTATCTGGTATAAATTATATAATAATAAAGAATATAGAAGAACCAAAAATTTAGATAATGATAAGTGCTCATGTAGAATATGTGGTATGTGACCCACATGGATACCAAACTGGTGTCAGATATAAGCTAACACTCTTTCTTCTGGTATGTCCATTGACTGAGTTTCTGTCTTAATATCCAAATCAACTGGAGCTGGTAGGAGAATCTAGGGAACATTAAACCAAGATGGGACTAGAATTAAATGCAGCTTTCACAATGTAGAAAATAGTTTATTAACAAGGATCTGGGTAACTGGGAGAATAAAGCATTTATCAATCTGCCTAAAAGCAACAGGAGACTGAGAGTGACAACTTTGTATGTTCTTGGCTTGTCCATCATAAAGAACAGACAGCTAATGGGAATCAATGCACAGAACAAAAGTTGAGAGGGCATTTTCAGAACTTATGAGTTGCTAAGGAAATTGTAGTGAAGATACTTGAAGGGTAGGTTCTAGTGGGAAGTAGAGGTAGATGACCTCATAAGTTACAAATGACTCGGAGGAGTGAGCTGGGTAGTGTGTTAGAGGAATGCACAGATGTTATCGTATTAAAACCATGGGATGAAGAATAGAATGGCTTTATATCAATTAAAACATAGATTTCAAATGTGAAACAAGTGACCCAACAATACACAAGGACCAGGTTTCTTTCATACGGCCAAAGAAGCCGTTCATGCAGGGATTAGTTCAGAAGGTTCAAAGCTATTTATATACAAAGTTATATTCACTAAAATGGGAATAATAGAATAAGGTTGCTAAAACTGCTCAGTGCTGGCCTATATTCTACAGATGGAAAAACCTGTAACCTTTGGTGTGACCTGGGGGTATAAACTGAGCTGTCTCTACTTATCATTTGTACTTTATATGTTAGAATGAGTGATGTTGTTTGAGCAAAAATGGGCCCTGCAGGCTCATTCAATTGAAAGCTTATTCTCCTGGGAGTGGAAGTCTTTGAAAGGATTAGAAGGATTAGGAGGCATGACCTCATTGAAAGAAGTGTATTATTGGGACTGGACTTGAGGACTAGTCCTTCTCCCCCTCCCCCGCCTAGTTCTAAGGTATTGTCCCAGCACCATTTGTGTCAGCATGCTTCTCACCATAATGGACTAAACCTCTGAAGCTGTAAGCAAGCTCCCAGTTAATCCTTTCTTTTGTAAGAGTTACCTCAGTCATGGTGTCTCTTCATAGTAATAAAACAGTGGCTAAGACAATCATCTTTTGCAGAATTATCAAATATATCATTGAAAAGTAAATGCTAAGTCAAAGAAAGTTAAATATTCCTAGAGAATCAATTTGGTCTTTAAATATTATGCTACTAGACTCACACAGCATTGCACATAGAACCCATAAAGATTTAGGAGCAAAGGTACTTCTGTTTATCTATAAATATTTTAAGTGTTTCTATTTTTAATAATCTATTGCAAGCATGAAGACACAATTAACATTTAAATGCTACCTAATATAGAATATGTGCTTTCTACACAAAAATCTCCGACATTGTTTGCAAGTAGCAGCATTGTGAAGTTTTTAAAGTTTAGAAAATTTGATGTCAGCACTTAGTGTCCTCAGGTACTTAGGTATCTTCAAAAAATTTCCCATTTTGTAAGATAATTTAAAAATATGAACCTAGATAAATCATTTAAAGGAAATATTTACATTTTTTATCATTTATTCTCTTCAATTTTTTACTAAGAACATGTATATTTAATTTAATATCTTCTTTATGACATCATAAAGTAAGAAAACCATGCTTGCCCTAAGAATACAAAGCATGGTAGAGTCACAGCACAGGATTTATTACCTTTAATGAATGCACTGACTACCCTAATAGAATCACATCATCGTAGATTTAATGCATCTTGTGAGTCTCAACAAAAATACCTTACACCCAGAAGAGCACTTGGTTTGCCTAAAGCATAGAAAAAGATATTCAAAACCCCAAAAATATCTTTTTGGAAAAGACATCTGTATAAGGATAGAGAAGTGTGATTGCTTAAACTTTTTGAAATTTCTCTTTCCATTTAAAAAATATGGTGCTTTTTCAAGTCAAGTATATGGAAATTTAGTAAATACATAGCCATAATAAGTCAAAGATAAAGGGAATAATATTCACCTTTGCACATAATAACTACTTATGGATTTAAATGCTAAATAAAAGAATGGACATTTGCTTTAAATGCTCTTTTGCTAAGTGCTTTGTAAAACAATCAAGATAATCAAGTATAAGACATAATTGTTTAATTGTTGTTTATTGGTTCAAGAAGCAGGTGCTGAGAGATGGCTCATGCAGCTATTCGAACTGGGATTCAGATGGCCAAATTCCCTGTGAAAGTTGGGTGGGTGTGATGGCTGCTTGTAATCTAGAGTGAGGGACTTGTAGATAGAGAACAAGGGGAAGCTAGCTATTTATACCAGCTGGATAGGCAAGTTCGAGCCTCACCCAAAGAACCTGCTTCATTATATAAAGTGGAAAGTGATTATGGAAGATACCTAATGTAAACATCAGTCCTCCATGTCTACATACATTCATACATATGCACATGAATCCCATATACACATCATCCCACACATATACAACAGTAGCCAAAAGCAACCAACCAAGCAATTTCCAGAGAGGCTCAAAAACATCTTACCTTTCACACCTTCTAAACTCAAGTTGAGGCTAGTATGCTAAAGGTGTTATTTTGATGAAAAGATGATTGCACATTTTTACTTGTGAGAAAATTACAGGTATTTCCTTTATCCTTTGAGATGTAGTATTCTAAAACTTTAGGAAAATCATCATCAGTGAATAAAATTTGTTGCAGGACAAGTTAGCGTGGACCTTGGAAAACAGGATTCCACTCCTGTTTTGAGAGTTGCAAGAGATCTTCCTCTGCTTTATGTCAAGCTCTTTAGATGGCCATTCTGAAGCCAATAAGAAGCATCCAGAGAGAGGCTGAATTTGTTTTAAATCCATCAGTCCTCAACTGCTGTTTCATTCTATGATGGAACATATCCAGGAATGTAGTACTCCTCAGCTCTACCCTGTGTTACTAAATTTTCCTCTGCTATTGCACTCCACACAGTGCTGAGAAAAGTCACCATCAACCTTTTCTCAGTTTTCTCTGTCCTCAAGTGTGGGAAAGCTCTGCTAATTAAGGCTGAAGTCAACCATTGACTGGATAGCCTTCTCGGCCTTGGAGGTAATGGAAGATTCCCTTCGTTAGCAGAGTTTCTCCTTCTCCGACCTTGTCCAGGGAGTTCTATGCCCCCATACTTGCCTCTACCTGAGGAACGTCACATAGCCTCAACTAGTTTATAGGAGCAATTTCTTTTCTCCTGAAACAACCAGTTCAGCCAGCACCTGAGATTCCTGAAATGCTTCTCCATGCTAATGAGGCATTCCAGGTACCCTCAAGCCCCCAGCCAATGACATTTGCCCATCCAGGATGTCCTTGCCCTTAGTCCCCCCAAATTTTATAAGCCTTTAATCACCCTAAGTAAAGTTGATCTTCCTACTGACTGCAGGTCCAGTGTTGTTTACTCTCAGAGCTTCAGAACCTCCTGTTCAATGTCTCTGTTTCCATTGCACTATGGACTGTATAGCCTCGAGATTCAAATTTTCATAGTGGACCTGACTCTCAGATTATATGATTGTCAGTACACCTGAAATGTAAACAAGGGCCTGCAAACACAGGAGTGCATGATCTCTGGATGGCTTTGAGGGTATCACCTCGAAACATAAAAGTAGAATGCCCTGGGGAAGATAATGGAAGCAGGAAGGGATAGCTTATTATTCTCTCATGAGAGCTATAGTGAAAAAGAATCTGGTTCAGGCATTAGTACATACTTTGGTTCAAGTTTCTGGGTTCTACAGCATAATGGAGTTCATATGTAAGAGAATTTATCTAGGGTGAAATCTAAACCAATGTTTGCAAAATGAAAGTTTCTGCTGCACAGGTCAATTTCAGGGGACCTTACTTTGTGGAGAACTCAACATAACCTTTCATTTCTCCCATGGTATAGGATAAATCTTACTGGTAAACATACATCCTGATTCTAGAACTGCTCAAGACAAAACATGGCATTGGCAATAGAGTTTTGGTGTTCGTGTGTGTGCCATTTTTGATCGAAACCTCATTTCATTGTGATTTTATTTTTCGAGTTGGATATCCTTATCCCTGTTGCAGTGGAATGTGAGATTATTTTCACATTCTCTGTGTGCTTTGAATACTTTAGAGATAATTTCCCCCATTATGTCTGGACCAGGATGGATTATTGGAAGAGTCACTAGGCTTGAATCTTGACCTCAAAGCTATTTAATAGCATGAAACATATACTTTCTGTACAATTTCCATAAATAAAACACAGAGATAGTGAAACTTCCTTCTGTCAAGTGCAGTTATGAAGACTGTGTGTGATAGCATTATCAAAAACCTTGATACCCTGCCAATCACCTACTGAACAATATGGAAGAGCTGATGAATGCAGTTTCAAACAACTGATTTTCAATCACCAAAGTCATTCACTAATTTTTGATGGCTCAGACTGGTGGATAGATATAAAAGCTGAAATAAACTCTCTCAACAATTTCATGTAAGATACATTCTTTAATGTGGTAATACTCAGAAAAGGTATGATGTCTAATGCAGATATATTTCTGGGGACCTTTGAATGCAAATGAAGACTACAGTATATAGCTTTGCATTGTTGCTGAGGTGACAATGACAACTCATTGTCTATTTGAATGGATTCAGTATCAGCATGGGAGCAGGGTTAGTTGAAGGTATGTATGTATTTTCACAATGGTCTAATTAAAGAGAGATATATCAACTTGAATGTACTATGTCCAGTACTGGATACACAGGAGAAAGTGAGCTGAACACCAGCATTTATATCTTTCTGTTTTCTGACCACAACTGCCTCCTGTTCCTGCCATGATGGACTGTACCCTCAACTGGTAAAACAAACTAAATTCTTCCTTATATTGTTTTTCAGGTATTACATCACAGCAATGAGAAAAGTCAGTGACTCTAGAAAATGAATAATGATCTAACTTTGTTTGCTAACGTATTTGAGATGAGTGGGTGTCCATGGTCTTATCATGATCATCAACATGATGATCATCATCATTAATGGTTCTTGAAGAGGGACCATTATTCTTTTAAGAGAATAGGCTAAATAATACTGACGTTATAAACTTAATTTTGTATCAACTTTATATAGCAGATCATTCACACTGCCACTCCAACTCTAAATCAGAGAAGATAATGGAATACAGGGAGACATTATAATTGTCAACAATCCCTCTTTTCCTGTGCTATATTCTCCATGAGAAGAGCACCTTTGAAATCCAAAGCCAAGAATTGCTGGTGACTCAGTGTCCTTGTTGACCTCACCAATCAGGATTCTAGAATTTAAATATATTTTCCAGTGCTGGGCCCTAGGAAGGTCCAGCTGTCTAATATTCACCGAAAGAAAGGAACACACAGAAAGAAAGTTCTTTATTAAGAAGTTTTATTATACATATGAAATATTGTGTATATGAATGTGCTTCATTGTGTATATGAAATAGTGAAAGGTGTTCTCAGAAACTATCATGGAATTATATCAGTTAATTTGCAATCAAATAAAAGCTGCATGTTTCTTCTCCATTGTTTTATTATATCCCCATTACCTGAAGGTCTGAAGCAGTCTACTGTTAGATTCTGAGATGTTTCCACTCCCTTCAAACCACCTGCCTGCACATCAGAGCAGTGGGCTCACAAGGAGATTGCTGGCTTACAAATGGAGTATAAAACACTTCAATACATTTAAATAATGTAGATGATGAATACCTGATTGATAATAAAATTTCATATCCCAAAGTAACAGTGTATACTTAAGGAAGAAGAAGAGATGGTTGTTCTGACTAAATGTTTTAATAAAGAAGATAAAGCTGATATAGCCTTCTTTTGGTTTTGGTTTTGGTTTATGTGGTAATTAAAAACTGCATGCCTAAAATTTGCTTTTATGTTTGAAAAATTGATCAAGACATGCTGAGCAAAAATGACGGGAAATACTACCATGGAAAGCATATATACTGTTAGAGCATGGGGGGGGGTACAAGTCAGGCTGCCTGAGTTCTGGTTTTATAACTTACTATGTCTATGACTTGTATGAGTTACCTCATCTATCTTTGTTACAGTTTCCTTACATGACAAATGGGATTTTTAAAAAACAATACAAAAGATAATGCATACATATGAAATATCTAGAAAATTCCACACCATTTTGTAACACTCAATAAATATTTTCCATTTTATGTACATATTCCATTTCATAGCAAACCAGAAATGCATCTAGGAAGCAAGAATTTAGTCACTAGTCTTAGCATGACCACATTTGTACAAGATTGGCTTTTTTCTCAAAGTTCTAGGAATTCATTTTGGAGGATGAAATATTTATAATTCATATTCCAATCACTGTCAGCCTTCTGGCAGTATCCATTCTGACAGAGGCAGAATTGTGTTATGCATTTTTGATATGTTTTGATACTATACAGAATGAACTCAGGTCCCAAGGACTGTTTCCATGCACATACACTTCTGTGACTATGATTTCATTGTTTCCTAATGTGCTTTCTCTTTGAGGAGATTTCCTATCCAGAGTACCTGACCTTTGATGAGCTGGGAAGTAGGAGTAGTAGGGGACTAGAAGCTTGGTAGGAGCAAAGTCATTGGCTTTACCATCACTCAAGGATGTACCTTTCATTCAAGATCTCTGAGAATAGGAGTTAGTTAAATGCTTCACATGGTTCAAAGTAGCACATCAATTTCAGGCTGTGTACAAGCATGTTCACACACACACATCACACTAAGCAGCACCCACTTTGTAATGATCCTGTAGAGACAGTCTTACCACATTAAAATACTGTTGTCAGAAAGACAAATTAGTTTCTTCTTCCCATGTCTTCTCTCCGTTTAAATGGTGGATACCGTTTATAGGCATAACAGATGAGAGATGAAGTATAATAAACATATCAACTAGGGCCAATTTAAAGGCAAATTATCTTTCAATAGCCCAACTTAAAATATGCAATAAAGAACTACCTTTTGAATTCATTAAACCATGCACACCAATTCCATTAGTAATTTTTTTAAAAATTCCTAGGAAAAATAATTGTGGCCTAGAATAGTACACAAGAGTATAGTTGTTGAAGTGTTGGAGATGTGTATCACAAAAATTTTGACCCCAGAAGAGCAAGCTGTGTACTAACAATATACAAGGGCAGACATTTTGGAATTGATTTGTCACAAAAGTTAAGGTCTTCCACACCAAAAGTATATAGAAGTTAATTTCACAGGGCATGGCATGAGATACACTTAGACCTACAACTGATGGAGAAAGGGCTTGAAGAAAGAACATTCTAGAAAAGTAGGGAAAACAGTGTCTACTATTTACCTTTATTAGCCACATAGTTTTCCTTTGTCGTATAGATTCTTGCCCTTAAGTTGGGTTTTTCTATATGCTATCCATGCAAGCAGGAAGTGGACATCACCTCTTCCCTTTCAACAATTGTATAGTGAGACAAGAGATCCCTGACCATGCAGTAGAGCAACTTTAGAAGGTCAATTATTGCTGTCATTATAATAAAGCATCACTACTGCCATCACCCTGAAGGAGAAAACAGCTTGAGCAGATGCTATTACACTGTCCTTAAAGGTTCTTTCAAGCCCCCCTAGGACTATTTGCAGTGTCAATTAAGACAAGGGATGTCTGTGTTGGGGACTGAGAAACCTATGAGTAAGTTTTCTTAATGAGAACCCGAGTCTCTTTAGTCCCAGGCAAGTTACTGGGGCTTCAGGAAACACCAGCACATTCACTAATAATGATGATGACTTCCAATTAATTATCTTCTGCTTTTCTTCACTTCCTATTTGCTGCTCCAGACCACTCACATAGTAATCAAGACTAGAGTTAGGGAGGCTTTATTTCCTAGTCAGGATGAAAAAAAGTTAAAGAGAAATGAAAATTAAGGCTAAAGAATCAAAGCATAGTATATAACTAAAGGGAATCAATTATTATTTCTGTAGCTATGCTATGAGAGATATTAACTTAGGTCTTAGAAGATTTACATTAAAATAGAAAAATCTTCTCTTTACATTCTAATGAGTTATCTGAGAAATTCATGCAACATATTTTGATCATAATTTTTTCCACACATATTTTTCTTCATCCACCCAACTTCACATCCCTTTTCCAAAAGTTTGAACCCATTGAGTTCAATTCTTGTGTCTGTCTGTCTGTGTGTGTGTGTGTGTGTGTGGTCATCCAGTGAGGTATAATCAGCCTACACCTTTAAAAACTGACTCTCCCTCTCCTACTAGCTATCAAATTGCCAAGAGCTTCTCAAGATTGAGAATTTTCACCCACTTCCTATATGGCATAAGCTTCTGTAGCTCTTTTGCATCCTGTAACAATTGCTGTGAGCTCATATATGCAACTGTCCTGTCCTGTCTGGAAAATTCTACTTCCTGGTGGTCACCTATTGCCTATGGCTCTTACAATTTTTTATCAGAGAGGTGTGTATGATGCAGATGTTCCACTTAAAGTTGAACATTTTATAGTCTTGCATTCCCTGTGTTTTGACCAGTTGTGGGCCTCTGTGTTAATTGCCATCTACTGCTAAAAGAAGGTGTTTGGTTTTTGTTTGTTTGTTTGTTTGTTGAAGAGTACAGGGAGATGAGGTAATGTGTGGCTGTAATGACAAGTCGTTACAAGCCAGTTTAAAACAATGTCCATTTAGTAGAAAAATAACTAGGTTCTCTAGGCCTATGGCCTTCTAATCACAGGTGATTGGCTCTTATTACACTGCCAGGTATGGATCCATCTTTTGACATGGGCATTTAATCTGATCACAAGGTAGTTACTAGCCTCACATTAAGATTACTATTACATCAACAAACATATCTTGACAGCCATTATAGTAGTTTGTAGGGTTTATAGCTATGTATGGTTGCTGGTTACTTCTTTCCTTCTGTAGGATGGGTAGCATTTCCTAGCACTGTAAAAGCTAGCTAGTAGTGAGGAAACCTTCAGGTTAGTACAGTCAAGTTCTGGAAGGCAACCAGGAGCATTGGAAATAGCCTATAATGTTTGAGACATCAACTGGCCTATGACTCCCATAGAGAAAAATAAATGTGTATGCATATGTGGATATGCATATGATGGATATGCATATGATGGATATGTATATGTAGTATGTGAGGTATATGCATATATATGTGTGTGTGTATGTGTATTTATATATTACATATTTTAAGAAGCTTCTACAGTAGTAGGCTTTTATATGATGTTTTTGAAAAATCAATAATGTCTGTTATTCCTTTCTGTATGTCCTCCTCTATCCTGTCCGTCTATCTCTCACATCATTTAATGATTCTTGTTCCATTAACCCCTTTATACTACTAATGGATTCTATCTCCCAGCCCTTGAAAGCATCTCTCTATACCCCATGATCCCTTGATAATTTCACAATCCCTATGTATATTCAAAAATTAACGACACATATCTGAACATTGAAAACTAACATACAGAAAAAAAAGCAAAATTTGTCTTTCTTGGTCTGGGTTTCCTCAGAATGGTTGTTTCTAACTCCACCCATTTACCTGCTAATTTTGTAATTCCATTCTTTTTAATAGCTGAATAATATTCCATTTATAAAATGTATCATAGTTTCAGTATTTATCTATCAACCTTTTAAAAATACAGTACCTACTGACTCATGATGCAAAGATTGGTCTGCTCTTTACACTACAAATTTGAGTGAGGACTCTGAAGCCAGCCCAAATGCTAGTTGATTGAAGTAGTTTATCAAAGCGTATTGCTTCATATTTGATCTTTCTAGTACACTTTTATTGGAATGAAGGCATTAGACATTTATAATGGTATGTATTCTGTTATTTGGGTTTTATTGATTTAAAGTTAGTAGATGCATGAGTCAAATACTTTTTAGGACATCAAATTACACAAATCATATTAGAAATCCCCTCTTACTTTTCTACCAGCTTGGAATCAAATAAAGCATTTCGCTTATGATCTTTCAAAATAAGAGATAGAGTTCAAAATTCTGCATTGAAGCAGTTGTCTGGCAGAGAGGTGATTATCTTGCCCTTTGCACCATGGGAAAACATCAAAATAACTGAGAAAATGTCTTTTGAATGGTCTGAAAATAATGCTGGAAAGGCTTCACCCCATGACAGGCTTCCTCCCCTGACTCTCCCAGGTTTAAAACATCACCAGTCCTGCATTGGGTTCTCTCTGTGCTGTTCATTGTTACTGTTTAATTCATACCATGGCAGTCATACACTTGAACCTCTCTAACACTTTTTGTTTTCTTGTAGGACAAAATTGAAACTCTTTTACTGTCAGTTTTTTTCCCAAAGGACTGGCAAATCAAGCCTGTAGTGATAATGGGGGAGAGCCCTAGTGGAGCGAGCCCTTTTCATTTGGAAGTTACCCTAGTCCTTAGTAAGTTATCCTTAGTCTTTTCTTTTTGTTTGTGGACCTTTGTTGTACCTTAAAAGCCATCACTCTATCAATGCATAAACATGATTGAATCCCCTCTAGTAACAAGATCTATAAGCTCATAAAAAAGAGATACAATTCAGAGAGTGGAAAAAAAGAACATCCATATCCTCCACTCAATACCTTTTGTTGCTTTCTGTGTATTCCCAATTCATCATGCAGAGAGTATGCCACTCACTGTAAAATAGCATTTATAGAGACAGTAGCCACACCATAAATACCCAGAGCTGATAATTGGAGGTAGACTGCCATTCCCTATCTTCATCAATATGAGACGTGAACCCGGAGTCATCATTTCAATTCCTTGGAGCTTTGGATTCTCCATAAGAATTTCCCATAATGAGGGTGTCTCTAAACATCTTCGCACATCATACGTCGATGAAATTCTTAATGCCATTTTATGATAATATCCACTTCTCTCCATGAGTCTCAAAACACTGCTACTCACTTCAATAATTTTACCAGGAAAGATATATAATGAATCATACAACATTCAACCCCTTGATATAGGTTTATTTCAGAGACTATTAAAGTAGCTGTCTGGGAGCAATGTATCTTGATAGTCCATGCTTTGATATCTCAAGAATACTCTGCACTCTAGGTTTAGAGGAGATTGTAAAGGGAATGTAGGTGGATTCCACTTTGGTCTACTATAATGAAATATTCGCATTAATATTAAAGCTGAAAGTATTAGCTACTTTTCATTGCTGTGATTAACCATATCTTTAGTTTTGGTTTTTGATTTATTATAAAGTTAAAACATCCATTTTTAAAAAAAATGTAGCTTCCAAGCAGTAGTATGTGTATGTACGTACATATATATAACATTGCATGTATATATTACATTGTACACAAACACACATATATATGTATATATGTTTATATACAATTTATAAAATTTTCTTTGTAGACATTGCCAGTTTGCTCTCAAGTTTCACACACAAGGCAGCATCATGTGAGGCAAGCCAAGCCCCAGCCACATGTATTCACTATGATTTACTTTTCTATATGGATCTCTAGGTCAAGTAACCTTGGACTGAAACTTAGGAAGCCAGGAGTGAAAATTACAACCTTTTCTCTGAGTTGATGTCCTCGGGTACTATGCTGAACACAGTAGAGCTAATCTATTCATCCCTCATTGGCAGCTACCAATAAAATGTTGATGTTTTATACAAGGAAAACACAATTTAAACACGTATTTATTTGAGAGCACACAGCTAGACAATCGCAAGCCCAGCAATGAAAGTTCTGTCAGACATCTGTCAAGCCTAAATCTTCACAATTCAACAGCAGTGAAAGGTGTCTATCTGATTGTTTCTTCTCTGAACAGTGCTGTAGAATTTAAAAACAAAAGGATATTATCCTAGTGTGCCATATAAGAGTTCAACAGAAAACTTGAACATTTTTTAAAGTAAGTAAGTATTTTGCCCTCTAAAATACCAGGATGGAAGAAACACTTGTTAAATTTATTGTGTACCTTTGAGAAACATGGCATGTGAAAGACGCAGTTCGGGTGGACTCTCTATATCTCGGGAGGGTATAAAAGTTCAAAAGTTCTTACAGTGCACAACTTGACGTGTTAGTGTCCAGCGATATTGCTAGCCTTTTATTTTTGTAATGCCATGGTAACATCTTCTCTCTCTCTCTCTCTCTCTCTCTCTCTCTATCTATCTCTCCTGCCCCTCCCCCTCTCTCATTTCAGAAAATTATCTGAGACAAAAGACAAAAAGGAAAAACGAAGCAACTCTCCATCTAATCTCTTCACTCCAATTGTACTTTTACTCCCAAATGTAAAGAATGGATGACACCATTGAAATACAACCTTCAGTCTCATCCAGGATCAGATCAGACACCTCGCAGTGAAGACTTTTGTCATAAATGTGCTTATCCACTTGTGCTGAGGAGCCAGCGGAAGGCGGGCTCCAGATGCAGGGACTGAGGAAAAGCCGGGAGGTAAGAGCCTGCCTGCTGCCACCTGCCGCCAGAAACCCTGCCTGGGCCAACAGGCCTCTCCATATACAAGTAGCTCAGGGAGAAAGCTACCCACCCACTTGTGTGGAGGAGCCAGCAACAGGAGGACTCCAGACACAGGGTCTGAAGAACAGCTGGAATAGAGAACTGGTCTCCCAGGAATATTGACATCTGAGCTTGAAGGAAAGAAAAGCCACAGTCAGACAGAGAAAGACCAGCTAACTCCAGAGATAACCAGATGGCAAAAGGCAAGGGCAAGAACACAAGGAACAGAAACCAAGACTACTTGGCTTCATCAGAACCCAGTACTCCCAACACAGCCAGCCCTGGATACCCCAACACACCAGAAAAGGAAGACTCAGACTTAAAATCACTTATCAAGAGGATGATAGAAGATTTTAAGAAAGAAATAAATAACGCCCTTAAAGAAATACAAGAGAACACAGGTAAACAACTGGAAGCCCTTAAAGAGAACACACAAAAATCCCTTGAAGAATTACAGGAAAACACAATCAAACGGGCAGAAATACAGAAAACACATTCAATCAAATGAACAAAACCATTCAGGAATTAAAAACAGAAATAGAAACAATAAAGAAACCACAAAGGGAGACAACCCTGGAATTAGAGAACATAGGAAAGAAATCAGGAGTCATAGATGCAAGCATCAACAACAGAATACAAGCGATGGAAGAGAGAATCTCAGGTGCTGAAGATACCATAGAAAACATGGACACAACAGTCAAAAAAAACACAAAATGCAAAAAGCTCCTAACCCAAAACATCCAAGATATCCAGGATGCAATGAGAAGACAGAACCTGAGGATAATAGGCATAGAAGAGAGTGAAGACTCCCAACTTAAAGGACCAGTAAATATCTTCAACAAAATTATAGAAGAAAACTTCCCTAACCTAAAGAAAGAGATGAACATAAGCATACAAGAAGCCTACAGAACGCCAAATAGACTGGATCAGAAAAGAAATTCCTCCCGTCACATTATTGTCAAAAGACCAAATACACAAAACAAGGAAAGAATATTAAAAGCAGTAAGGGAAAAGGGGCAAGTAACATATAAAAGCAGACCTATCAGAATTACACCAGACTCCTCACCAGAGACTAGGAAAGCTAGAAGATCCTGGGCAGCTCATACAGACTCTAAAAGAACACAAATGCCAGCCCAGGCTGCTATACCGAGCAAAACTCTCAATAACCATAGAGGGTGAAACCAAAATATTCTACGACAAATCCAAATTTGCACAGTATGTTTCCACAAACCCAGCCCTACAAAGAATAATACATGGGAAATGCCATGCGAAGAGGGAAACTACACTCAAGAAAAAGAAAGAAAGTAATCTTTCAACAAACTCAAAAGAAGATAGCCACACAAACAATATTAACAACATCAAAAATAACAGGAAATAACAATCACTATTCTTTAATATCTCTTAACATCAATGTTCTCAACTCCCCAATAAAAAGACATAGACTGACAGACTAGATCCATAAACAGGACCCAGTATTTTGCTGCATCCAGGAAACACACCTCCGTGTTAAAGACAAACACTACCTCAGAGTAAAGGACTGGAAAACAATTTTCCAAGCAAATAGCCCCAAGAAACAGGCTGGAGTAGCCATTCTAATATCGGATAAAATTGACTTTCAACCAAAATTCATCAAAAAAGATGAGGAAGGACACTTCTTACTCATCAAAGGAAAAATCTGCCAAGAAGAACTCTCAATTCTGAACATCTATACCCCGAATGCAAGAGCTCCCACTTTCATAAAAAAAAAAAAAAAAAAAAAAAAA
>JADRCH010000082.1:6093722-6204980 GCA_019843965.1 Rhynchomys soricoides | reverse complement strand
AAAAAAAAAAAAAAAAAAAAAAAAAACAAAACTCTACTAAAGCTCCAAGCACACATTGCACCTCACAAAATAATAATGGGAGACTTCAACACCCCATTATGAACAATGGACAGATCTTGGAAACATAAACTAAACAGAGACATAGTGAAACTAACAGATGCTATGAACCAAATGGGTTTAACAGATATTTATAGAACATTTCATCCTGCATCAAAGAATATACCTTCTTCTTAGCACCTCATGGCACCTTCTCCAAAATTGATCATATAATTGGTCACAAAACAAACCTCAACAGATATAAGAAGATTGAAATAATCCCATGCCTCCTGTCAGATCACCATGGATTAAGGTTGATCTTCAATAGCAACAACAAAAGCAGAAAGCCCACACACACATGGAAGCTGAACAATGCTCTGCTTAATGATAACTTGGTCAAGGAAGAAATAAAGAAGGAAATTAAAGACTTCCTAGAATTCAATGAAAATGAAAATACAACTTACCCAAACCTATGGGACACAATGAAAGCAGTGTTAAGAGGAAAACTCATAGCTCTGAATGCCTCCAAAAAGAAACTGGAGAGAGCATACACTAACAGCTTAACAGCACATCTGAAAGTTCTAGAACAAAAAGAAGCTAATACACCTAAGAGGAGTAGAAGGCAGGAAATAATCAAGTTAAGGGCTGAAATCAACCAAGTGGAAACTAAAAGAACTATACAAAGAATCAACAAAACCAAGAGTTGGTTCTTGGATAATATCAACAAGATAGATAAACCCTTAGCCAGACTAACCAGACGGCTCAGAGACAGTATCCAAATTAACAAAATTAGAAATGAAAACGGAGATATAACAACAGACTCTGAGGAAATTAAAAAAAATCATCAGATCCTACTACAAAAGCCTATATGCAACAAAATTGGAAAATCTGGAGGAAATGCACAGGTTTCTAGACAGATAACAATTACCAAAGTTAAATCAGGATCAGATAAATGATCTAAACAGTCCCATAACTCCTAAAGAAATAGAAGCAGTCATTTAAAGTCTCCCAACCAAAAAAAAGCCCAGGTCCAGATGGGTTCAGTGCAGAATTCTATCAGACCTTCAAAGAAGACCTAATACCAATACTCTTCAAGCTATTCCATAAAATAGAAACAGAAGGAACACTACCCAATTCATTCTATGAGGCCACAGTTACACTGATACCAAAGCCCCACAAAGACCCAACAATAAAAGAAAACTTCAGACCAATTTCCCTTATGAATACTGATGCAAAAATACTCAATAAAATTCTTGCAAACCGAATCCAAGAACACGTCAAGACAATCATTCACCATGATCAAGTAGGCTTCATCTCAGGGATGCAGGGATGGTTCAATATCCGGAAATCCATTAATGTAATCCACTACATAAACAAACTCAAAGAAAAATCCACATGGTCATCTCATTAGATGCTGAAAAAGCATTTGACAAAATTCAATATCCTTTCATGATAAAAGTCTTGGAAAGATCAGGAATTCAAGGAGCATACCTAAACTTAGTAAAAGCAGTATACAGCAAACCAGTGGCCAAAATCAAACTAAATGGAGAGAAACTCGAAGCAATACCACTAAAATCAGGGACTAGGCAAGGCTGCCCCCTCTCTCCCTATCTATTCAACATAATACTTGAAGTTCTAGCTAGAGCAATCAGGCAACAAAAGGAAATCAAAGGGATACAAATTGGAAAGGAAGAAATAAAATATCACTATTTGCAGATGATATGATGGTATACTTAAGTGACCTGAAAAACTTCACCAGAGATCTGCTACAGCTGATAAACAACTTCAGCAAAGGGGCTGGATACAAAATTAACTCAAGCAAATCAGTAGCCTTCCTATACTCGAAGGATAAACAGGCTGAGAAAGAAATTAGGGAAATGACACCCTTCACAATAGTCACGAACAATATAAAATATCTTGGTGTGACTCTAACCAAACAAGTGAGAGATCTGTATGACAAGAACTTCAAGTCTCTGAAGAGAGAAATCGAAGAAGACCTCAGAAGATGGAAAGATCTCCCATGCTCATGGATCAGCAGGATTAACATCGTTAAAATGGCCATCCTGCCGAAAGCAATATACAGATTCAATGCTATCCCCATCAAAATCACAACTCAATTCTTTGTAGATCTAGAAAGAGCAATTCTCAAATTCATATGGAATAACAAATCCCAGGATAGCAAAAACTATCCTCAACAATAAAAGGTCTGGGGGAATCAACCTCCCTGACCTCAAGCTGTACTACAGAGCAGTAGTGATAAAAACTGCATGGTATTGATACAGTGAAATGCAGGTTGATCAATGGAATAGAATCGAAGACCCAGAAATGAATCCACACACATATGGTCACTTGATCTTTGACAAAGGAGCTAGAACCATAGAGTGGAAAAAAGACAGCATCTTCAACAAATGGTGCTGGATCAATTGGTGGTCTACATGTAGAAGATTGGGATTTTATCCATTCCTATCTCCCTGCACAAAGCTCAAGTCAAAGTGGATCATGGACCTTCACATAAAACCAGATAACACTGAATCTAATAGAAGAGAAAGTAGGGAAAATTCTCGAAAACTTGGGCACAGGGGAAATGTTCTTGAACAGAACACCAATGGCTTGTGCTCTAAGGTCAAGAATTGACAGATGGGACCTCATAAAATTACAAAGCTTCTGTAAGGCAAAGGACACTGTAATTAGGGCAAAACGGCAACCTACAGATTGGGAAATGATCTTTACCAATCCTACATATGATAGATGGCTAATATCCAATGTATACAAAGAACTCAAGAAGCTAGACTCCAGAGATCCAAATAACCCTATCAAAAAATGGGGAAGTGAGCTAAACAGAGAATTCTCAACTGAGGAAACTCGAATGGCCGAGAAGCACCTAAAGCAATGTTCAACATCCTTAGTCATCAGGGAAATGCAAATCAAATCAACCCTGAGATTCCACCTCACACCAGTCAGAATGGTTATGTTCAAAAACTCAGGTGACAGCAGATGTTGGTGAGGATGTGGAGAGATAGGAATACTCCTCCATTGCTGGTGGGAATGCAAATTGATACAACCTCTCTGTAAATCAATTTGGTGGACCCTCAGAAAATTGGACATAATACTACCTGAGGACCCAGCTATTTCACTCCTGGGCATATACCCAGAAGATGCTCCAACATGTAATTAAGACACATGTTCCACTATGTTCATAGCAGCCATATTTATAATAGCCAGAAGCTGGAAACAACCCAGATGTCCCTCCACAGAGAAATGGATACAGAAAATGTGGTACATTTACACAATGGAATACTACTCAGATATTAAAAACAGTGACTTCATGAAATTTGTAGAAAAATGGATGGATCTTGCAAACATCATCCTGAGCGAGGTAACGCAGTCACAAAAGAATGAACATGGTATGTACTCACTATTAAGTGGTTATTAGCCTAAAAGTTTGAAATACCCAAGAGTCACTTCACAGCAACAGTAGTTCTGAGTGTGACATCCCAGATGGAGGGCTTGGAGAAAGGACTGAAGGAGCTGAGGGAATGTGCAGCCCCAGGGAGGTAGCAACACTGGCAACTGGCCTGACCCCCCATATTTCTGGAGACTGCTCCACCAACTAAAGAATACACATGGAGGGACCCATAGTGCTGGCCACAAAGACTGCAGAGGAGGGTCTTGTTACCCATCAGGGGGAGAAGAGGCCCTTGGACCTGAGGGTGTTAGATCCCCCAGTATAGGAGAATGTCAAGGAGGAGAGTGGGTGGGGGCTGGGGTGGGGAGGTGGGTTGGAGAATATCCCCATAGAGGCAAGGGGAGGGCAGAGGGAATGGGGAGGTTCCAAAGGGGAGATCTGGAAAGGGGGAAACATTTGAAATGTAAATAAAATATGAAAATAAAAAAAAATAAATGCACTTATATGTGATCATAACAAATATAGCTGAAGTACCTTTTGTAATCTTTAAGATTATAATCTAATTAAAATATTTTACTCTTTCCTTTCCCTGCTCTAAGCCCTCACACCCCCCTTCCTACCCTCTTTCAAATTCATGGTCTCATTTTTATTATTTTGCATGCTTATATGTATATGTGCATACATACATATTCCTAAATGTAACCTGCTCAGTCTGTATAATGATACTTGTATGCATATTTTCAGGGCTGACCATTTGTCACTAGGCAACCAATTAGTGTGTTCTATCCTGGGGAAGACTACCTGTCCTACTTGACACCAAGTAGACATGCCAAAGTAAACAGTTAAAGCCCTTGAGGCTACAATGCTACAAAAAGAACTGTAGCTGTCTCTTGAGAACCAGTCCAGGGAAGACCTGAAGACCTGTAAGTATGGCCTTTGACAGGACAGAAAGATAGCTTCATACGTAGTTTCACATTCATGTCTAGCTTACTGTCTGGGCAGACTCTGCGTATACCCATGCTATCATGGGTACCTTCCATAGGCTTAGTTCACCCTCTTCTTCAATAGGCTCAGTTCACCCTCTTCTTCAATAGGCTCCATCTCCAGAACCTCCTATTTGCTCCTCAAATTTTGATCCCATATAAAATGAAGAATAATCACCAAAAAATGTGAGAAGTTACTGAAAAACCTGTTGAATATAAGTAGCTCTACTTTTAATTTTAATAGGATCATTATGCTTGAAAATCGCATCCAGTCCACCGATAAGTTTATATTTTAAGTATAATCATCTCTTTTGTACACATCTGTAACCTCAAGACAAATTTACTTTTGTTAATTTTTAAATAACCATTTGACAAGGTGGTAAATATGCAAATTAGAAGTCCTGTCTAAATTCCAGATATATTATCAACACTTATGTGCCAGAAATAGACTGGTAGAGAAGAAGGGAGTGGGCTGGCTGCTCAGTGTCTTTAAGTCTGAATGCTCCTACTTCAGAGGAACTAGCATGCCAAGTGAGTGTTCTGTCTATTGTGTCTTCATACAAATTCCGATAAAAACCTACTGTGAATAGGTCTTGCTCTGGCCAGCAGCTCCTGTTTTCTGAAAGATTTGGTGGATGTTGAGTACCTTGCGGCCATCGCTCCTTTCTTGGCATTATCTATGGAAAGCTGAAAGAAATCAATCCTTTAAAACATTGTCACATTTTCTTTATCCATTCCTCTGTTGAGGAATATCTGGGTTGTTTCCAGCTTCTGACTATTATAAATATGGCTGCTATGAACATAGTGGAGCATGTGTCTTTATTACATATTGGAGCATCTTCTGGGTATATGCCCAGAAGTGGAATAGCTGGATCCTCAGGCAGTATTATGTTCATTTTTCTTAGGGTCCGCCAAACTGATTTCCAGAGAGGTTGTATCAGCTTGCATTCCCACGAGCAGTGTAGGAGTGTTCCTCCTTCTCCACATCCTCACCAACATCTGCTGTCACCTGAGTTTTTGAACTTAGCCATTCTGATTGGTGTGAGGTGAAATCTCAGGGCTGTTTTGATTTGCATTTCCCTGATGACTAAGGATGTTGTACATTTCTTTAGGTGCTTCTCGGCCATTCGAGTTTCCTCAGTTGAGAATTCTCTGTTTAGCTCTCTTCCCCATTTTTTGATAGGGTTATTTGGATCTCTGGAGTCTAGCTTCTTGAGTTCTTTGTATACATTGGATATTAGCCCTCTATCGGATGTAGGATTGGTAAAGATCTTTTCCCAATCTGTAGGTTGCTGTTTTGTGGAGAATACCCCCATAGTGTCGGGGGCGGGGGGAATAGGGAGGTTCCAAAGGGGAGATCTGGAAAGGGGGAAACATTTGAAATGGAAATAAAGTATGAAAAATAAAAAAATAATAATAAAGGCAAAAAAAGACAAAAGAAAACAAAGCAACAACAACAACAAAATTGTCACAGCCATCCCCATCCATGCCCAGGTCTACAGAACCTCTGTGGGATGAATCCTAGTGCTCTCTCTCTCAGGCAATCTCATTCACACCCAAGGTTTCCATGAGGCTGCCGCATTCATTTTTATCCCACTGTACCCCACTTCTTCATTGTCTTTTCCTCTGGTTCAAATTTAACAACTGTAAACACACACGCAAGTTTAATTATTGAGATTTTTTTATCCCCTGGCTTTACGGGAACTGAAAATGTCATCAGAGGAAAACAAACTTCCTCTCCTATAGAAGTAGGAAACATCAAACTTCAATGTGCATCCCCATTGGTCCCAAGAAAACATCTCTTCTAAACAGCGGTTTCCGATTGGCTGGCATTGTCTGCATCAGCAATCCTTGGTGTCTCAGTCCGTCCTCCACAGGAGATGCTTTTGCGGCTAGGGTGGGGTGTGGTGGGGAGGTGGACCCCGCCGTTCCTGCTACAAAATATCTTTGTCTTTCCTCCAAGTAAAAACCTTTCTCAGTTCTTCTTGAGTTATATTAGATTCAGTTTAGGGCTGTGGTAGCTCGTTTAAAAAGAAAATCTAATCTTTTAAAGCTTCTCTCTCTCTCTCTCTCTCTCTCTCTCTCTCTCTCTCTCTCTCTCTCTCTCTCTCTCTCAAGATAGACAACTGAAAAGTTTGTAGAGACCCCGAAAAGCTGTTAAAATCCCCCGGTCTTACTTGACTTGCTGTAAATTTTGTAAGGGACTGAAGCAATGAGCCCATTTAACTAATTGACCTTTCAGCGGGAATGTCCACAGGTTTGCTGAACATGATGAAGTATAGTTGACAAATTAAACTCGATAGAGCCTTGGCGGTAGGGAAAGGTGCTGGGAGAATGAGTGGGGGTTGGAGCAGGAGAGTGGTGCCTGAAGGAGCCATGGTGGAGCCCGAAGAACATCAGAAGTTCACCGGAGCCACCATCTTCCTCTTAACTCTTCACAGAGACGTAGTTTACTGGTAACAAGCATAAGACATATGAAGAGATAATTTCTACGAAGACCCACGGCAGGCATATTTATTTATTTTTCTTGGTCTTCTCCCTCCCATTTATTCCTTTAGTTTCTCTAGATAGAGGGTTTAAAATATATTCTGATATGATACAGACATGGTGATATAAACTTGGAACAATAAAGGGTAGACAACAGACAGTTGTCTTTCTGGGGCTGGCTTAATTAGCTTCATATGATTGTCTCCTGTGGTTTCCGTTTTCCTGCAGAGGACATGACTTAAGTATTTTCTAGGGCTGAAAACCACCCCATTGTGTATATACTGCCCCTTTTTTTCCCATCTCCTGTTAATGGATATTTCCATACTTTGGCTGCTAGGGAGACTTCTTGCAAGTGGCCACTTTGGTGTCCCTCATGTAGAAACTAGAAGTGCCATAGCTGTGTCCTATGATACATTTTTATTTATTTATTTTAAAGAAACCTCTGTTCTGATTTCTACAGAGAAGAGATGTTGTCATAATCCCAAGTTAAAGTGGATCAGTTCGGTGATTAATGTTATGGCAGCAGGGACAATCGCTATCCGTTCTGAAGCTATCCAGATAGAGATGGGAGAGTAGATGCTTCAAGATGGCTTCTAGTCTCCTTGATGTGTATTAGATATCAGAAAACTTGCTTTGGTTCTACCATTCAGATCTAGTGCAGATGCTGAAAATTCTTTAATATACCTAAGCATTTCAGCTGCCATACCTGTTGCCTGCAGTTCTGATCAGCTAGATATAAATGTAGGATCTCCTATCATCTCACTGGTTCATTAATTAATTAAAATGAGTATCAGCACCCAGCGAAGTGTTGTACATATAACCAGTTTTATCACGAAAAGTCCAAGTCAAGACCTCAAGGAAAAAACACAGTAGGGAGGGTCTGGGTGGAAATAATAAGGTTGTCCCTCCAACATATGCTTCACAACCCAGAATATTTTTTTATTTCATTGCAGAATAGATTGAATGATTAGATGATAGGCCACTTGACTTAGCACAATCTTCTCCCCCTTTGACTTTATGTATGATGCGCTGACTTAAGCTTCCAAACTTCCAGTCATGTGATTGGTCTTTCTGGTGAACAATCACAGCAGAAAAACTACCCAAGGATTCCAGAGTGAGCCACTAGATTAGTATTGCTTCAACATGCCAGTCACTTGGGAAACATTGAGGTTTCAGGAGTTTAGAAGTTCTGTGTAAGAAACAATGAACACAGACCCAGCACTGCTGCATGACAGGTCACATTTACTGTCACGAGGCCTATGTTTATTTTGTCGCCTAACTCATCTTTCTGCATTCTTTCTAGGTCTTTATTGTCCTGAATAATTTGACAGAAATTAGAAGTGTTTGGGAATTATAGTAGGAGGTTTATACCTGAGTGTTAGACATCTTCATTATTGCTCATTTATTATAAAGTTGTTTTATTCTGTTTTTCAAGAACAATCTCTGCTCGAAGGCAACATGACTTGGCTCTAATCCTAGGCAGAGCAAAGGGTAAAACTGCTGTGTCCTATTGTACCCAGAAACTAATATGAAAGGTTATATGAGGATTTACCTCCAACCCAAAACAATTTTACAGTAAAAATTGCCAAAATTTCATTCCAGTTGGAAATAAAATTTATGTTTTATCTATCATCTATCATCTATCTATCTATCTATCTATCACCTATGTATCTATGTATCTTCAAATGTACCTATCTATGTATCATCTACGTATGTATGTATCTATCATCTATGTATCTATGTATCTATCTATGTATCTACAAATATACCTATCTATGTATCATCTATGTATGTATGTATCTATCTCTGTGTGCACAATGCTGTGTATGTATATATATGTATGTATGTATGTTATGTATGTGTGTCTGTAGAAGAGCTTGCCTGTGCCTGTCATAGAGACCATAAGTGGACATCAAGTATCCTGTATCATATGAGTCAGGGTGCTTCACTGAACTTTATGCTTGCAAAATTTTTACTAGACTAGAAGTCAGCAAGTCACAGTGACCCTCATGACACCTTCACCAGTACTCCCATAGGGTTGAAGACAAGCATTGCCATCTGGGTGTTGGGAAAAGAACGTTGGTCATTATTCTTGCTCAGCAAATGCTCTTGCTTGCTGAGCCAGTGCTCCAGTGTCCTGTTTGCTTTGTCACACTGTCTCCACATCCAGGATGTCCAATGTGCCCTCCAAGCTGCTGTCAAATGCTTCCTGTAGCCAGAGGCACATCCTGCAGTAAAGATGGGCTGTATGCAATTATCTAATGGCTGGGGCTCTTCATGTGATGAGGAAGATGTTCCACACCTAGAAAACGTTCCTCAGTCTCACTGTTGCCAGAGAACAGTGAAAGGTAGGCAGTGACTAATGCTGCAGTCTTGAGTGTGGAGTACAATGCCCAGAAAGAAAAGCACTTATGTAATTTAAATCCGTGCCAAGAAGCTGGCAGACTTCCAGACAAGCACATTTAAAGCATATGTTATTTTCTGATATTTTCCCAGGCATTTCTAAAATGAGCTTCTATTAAAACTTTCAATTTTCTACACTTGTTAAATGCCTATGTGTCTTGCTATTGCCACCGACTTTTCAAGACAATAATCTGAAATGTCAGGCAAGTGCCTTATGTGTGGAGTCAGAAAAACATATTCTAACCTTGGTGTTTCAGTTTAAGGTTATTATCAAATGCTTTCTACCCTGTTAGTAACCAGGACCCATCAAAAGGAAATCATCTGTGACTTGTGTTGTTGCCTGTCTCATAAAAGGTACTGATTTGAACTGAAGCTAACAGTCATTATTCAACAAGTACAAAATGCTGTCCTCATGTGTTATGTCACGTGCTCCTGACAAGCCAGGTAGTTAAGTCTTGACCAACCCACTGACAGATAAAATATTGAAAATTAGAAATGCATTTAGAACTCCATCCTGTTGTTCCACTGGGAAAGGAGCATGATGGGGAGTCTATTGATCTCTGTGATCATGTGGCTGAGAAGGATCCACTAACCTGGTGAAACAAGATGGAAATCTAGGCATTGAAGGTGAATTCTACACATGCACTGCCACCTTTGTCAAGGTCAAAAGTTAGCCACAGGGGATGATCATCTCACCATCACACCAGGAACCTGTGTTCAGGGTACCCTTGATTGCCAGCAGCACCAACTACTGCCGACTCTAGTTCTTAGAATACCAGACCTAGATTCAGAACATCTATGGACTAGTACTAGAAAAGATGTTCCATCCTGGAGATCAACAATGCATCAGTTTATTCTTCGAGATCAACTGACTTGGAGTAAAAATCAGTAATATTACCGCTATTAACACAGTCATTCTGCCAATGAATACAGCCACTGTCACCATCATCATCGTTACCAGCATCGTCACCATCACCTCATGAACCACTAAGACAATTAAGCTGGACCCTGGCAAGACCAGAAGATCTGGAGAGTAGAGAGCAATTGCTTGTCAAGCTAAGAAAGTAAAATTCAGAGACAAATGAGAAGAGAGAAAAGTTGAAAATAACTCCCTAGGAGGAAGATATCAATAAAGTAATTCTTCAAGGTAGAAATCAATAAATTAATTCTTCACACACATACACATGCACAGAGAGAGAGAGAGAGAGAAAGAGAGAGAGAGTTTCTGTTCTACCTTTAATATGACTGAATTTAGTATTAATTTAATAAACTGGATTTAGTATGAAGGACTATGAAAAGTCTCTCTTCCTGCATAAATTTATTTTCTTCATATCTATTAAACTTACTTAAATTGTTCCATTAAAATAAAAGAAGGGTAAAGGGGGATGGGATAGGGGCTTTGCAGAAGGAAAACTGGGAAAGGGGATAACATTTGAAATGGAAAAAAATTAAATAAAAATAAATAAAAATAAAAGAAGACGTTGCCTATAATGTATATGATCTTAGAGATGACCACTTCGTATTGGATAGACAGTCTGGGAAGGATGAGTTTTCACTCTCTCAGCATTCTCTGCTCTCTGTAGCTTTGTTCACTATTGAAGCACTGTGAGCTCCCCCTGTGTGCTTGTTAGCTAGTATGCCCATTGGTGTTTTAGGTCATATATGTTTGTACTTGTGAGTGTGTGTGTGTGTGTGTGTGTGTGTGTGTGTGTATAACAGTGAAAGAAAAGAGACCGTAAATTTGAGAAAGCAAAAAGGGGTGAATGGATGGGTTTGGGTAGAGGAGAGGAAAGAGGAGATGATGTGACTCTTTTAGAATTTTAAACCTCAAAATTATTAAGAGTCATAATAAGTAAACTAAAAAGAAAATATAGGACTGATGAGATGGATCAGCTGTATTGATCTGAGTTCAATCCCTGGAATCTATGCAAAGGTGGGAAGAGAGAAACAAGTCCACAAAGTTGTCCTCAGATGTCCACATGCATATTGCGTATGCATACCCCCTCAAATAATATATTAATAATTATTAATATTAGTAATAATTATTATGATGATAATAAATAAAAGAAACCAGCTGCTTCCTCCAAATGTGATGGTCCATTCAGACATCTGCCTATCCGTTAAGCATCTTGATAAACATGAGAGAGACCCATTTCCTCAGTTTCTCACCTCCTCCATGAATGGTCACTGTAATTTGCTTTCTTCTAAATACTACTGACTGGAGTCCCTCTATAAAGTATAATTTGTTAATTCCAAAGGGTACATCCAATTATTGACTTTGAGTGTCTCCACAGCTATGGGGTTTAGTCAACTTCCTTCTCCTCTACTTGTTTCATTTTCCCTAATTTACATTCTCATTTGGGCATGTGAGAGCTACATTATAGATGTTTTAAGAATATATATTCTTAAATTATTTTCATCAAAGCGACATTTATATGTGTAACACACATATTCTACTCATAGATGCCTAGGTTTCTCCATTTTTTCTTTACTTACTAGTTTGCCATAAGTTGAATGAATTCACAACTTCTTTACTTACAGTTAATGTCATCTGATGTCTCCAGCCCAGACCTGGGTAAGCAGCTCGACATCTGTCTACCTGGTCTATCCAATGGTATACTTGAAAAGTCTGGCTCCTCAAGCATCATAATTCACCACACCCCCTAATTATCTTTATGTGTGTCTCCTGCTTACACAATCAAGAAGTATGGGGACCTTAGTAGATCCTTCCCGTTTTGAAACATTTTAAATAAGCAATGAAATTACACGTTTCAGTTTAGCATATTCCATTACAAATGCACCCACTAATTCTTTGTGCGTTTCTGGGTTTCCATCACAACCAACTGTTAATTTGTTGTTTTTCCATGAATGTTGGCAAACATATTATCATATTCTCCCCCAGATTAATTTCTGCAGTGGTTGTTATTATGCCTACAGTAGCATCCACTCTCGACTAGACATATGGATATTTTCAAGAGTCAGGATTTGCTTATATTCTTTGTTCCTTGTTGTGGATAGCCCTGGTGCTCTTTGTATTCCGATGCTAATTCAGCATCCCCAAGAGTGGCTACCTGGGACAAGGAGTGAATCACATACTCAGGACTTAATGTGACCGTTCTAAATGAATAAAGAAACCAATCACTGGGCAAGTAGGCGGGACTTCTGGGTTGGAGGAAGGAAGAGAAGAGGCAGGAGAGAGAGATGGGCTTTTGGACAGGGACAGTGGGAGGACAAGATGTAGCTATAAGTGGCCTCTGGTTTAGTGGGTGAATCTGCTAGAATTTGCCACTGGGAGATTTATATTTAATATGGCTTACAAGATTAGGATTTCTAGTTGTTGTGCCCAGCGATTGAGTTACCTATTGATCCTGCACTAAGTTTGTGTGGTGTTTTCCTTCACTTGGTGGCTCAGCTGGGTTCCAGAGAGAAAGGTACAGCGGCAAAACATGGGTTTGCAAGAAGTGCACCCCAAAAGGCCATGGGAATTTGGAAGAGTGAGGCTAGCGTGGTAGTGACCCTCCAGTGGGAACTTAGCAAATCGGGTCGCAAGATTTCAGAGCTCCGGGTCAGAGAGTCTCCACTAGATGAGAACAGGCCAGCCATGCCCACCAGTGCCAAGCCAGCCAGCCCACTGGGGCCTGCTGTCATCGCTTGGATTGCATTTTTAAAAATTCCCACCACAGTTCCTAACTGCCATTTTTTTGAAATATACCACACAGCAGTAATAAAATTTTGTGTGTGCTTCTTCAACTATACAATGACCTCCTTTTGTGTTTTTTTTTACACATGATGCTATTTCTTACAGATAACAACTGAGTCTATCATCTTTTTTTTTTTGCCCTATTAGTCTAACTCCACTTTAAGTTGGAGCTAAAATCACACAGAAGACTATGCTTTGTGGTTTGTGGTTTTTGATAAGATTTATTTATTTTCCCTCCGAAGATGGGAAAGGATCATGTTGTTAATTTTTGTATTAACCTTCCCCACTTGTTTCAAAAGAAAGAACAAATAAACATATTACCTTAAAATGGACATTTAATAGCTAAGAGAAGAACAATGTGATGCAATCAAATTAATTTTTACATTTGTAGATCCATCTTAAGTACCTATTAGCAATTTAATAGTCAACCTCAGTAGTCTTTGTTGGACACCAATGTTTTAGTTGGAGGTAGCTTCTACCTCCAATTTGTGGGGTCAGACAGGTATGTTTATTTGAAAATGAAAACAGGGTAAAAGCAATCTTTTAAAAATAATAAAGAGGAATGAATAATAAAAAATAAAAAAGTTCAATTTAACAATTAAGTTGATATCAAATCAAAGTAGAGATTTTGCCTAAGCCACTGTTTCTACCTTACAGACATCAGAGGAATGAGGGACAATCATTCTGTCAGTCTTCTCTTTCATGTTCTTCCTGGGCATTCTGCTTTTTATTGTCTAGAATGTTGGGAAACATTCTAGAATTCACAGCAATGATTCATATTGACTGAAATTGTCATCTCAGTACCATTTTCTTGTATTTATCTATTTAATTCTGTATTTTTAGAATTTAAATGTAACATTTCACTTAATATGTGTGAATCAGAGAGAAAACCTTCAAAAACTGAGTCTTCAGATTAAAAACAGATGTCATCTGAGAGTATGGACTCAGAAAATGATTCTTCATTCTCACTGATGGGCTTCAAATAAACAAAGTGCCTCTCTTTATGAACACAGAACCTCTTGTGACTTAGTCAATTATTCTAATTCACATTCCATTTTTGTGAACTTTATATTTTTACCCATCATGCCTGGAACTCTCTGGTTACCATTCCTAAAGATAATAGCAGAATGAAGCATTTGGTGCTGTCAAATCTTTTTTTCATACATTAACTGTACTTTGTGCTTATAGTTAGGATTTTCTCATATTATTTCCATGTATACAACTATGTGTTGGAACCATTTCCTATTAAAATGACTATTAACAAAATGCTCAATGTGGGAAGACAGAGTGGAAAAATGTGACCAAAAGCTTCAACATTAAAAAGTCATGATTTTTAATTGCCTAGTACATTTTATTTCATTAAAACTTAATTGGAAAATATTCTGGACTCAAATTTCTAAGGGTGTTAATGGTCTGAGTGAGGTGTTTCCAAGTGATTAAAATGTAATTTCCCCACTAAATATATTTACAACTATATTCACAACTTGGATTAAAAGTAAAAGGCAGACTCAAAGTTAAAATCGGAGGTGTCCTGGGTATTGAAAAAAATAACCATATTCCTCAATGTTTGTGAAAGTGTGAAAGTCATACTGAGACCAGATAGGCAAGGTGTTAGCTCTAAGGTGAGTAAAGTGAAGTACGGCTGCACCATCTGGTTAGAAAAGGTAGTGAGGGAGTAGAACAAAATCTTTCTTTTAATAAAAGATTTGTTTACTCTGATTTTGTGTGCACAAATGTTTGAATACATACATGTGTATGTACTACATGCATGCACTGCATGAATTGGCCAGGAGAAGGCATCAGATTCCCTGGAATTGGAGTCATAAATTGTTGTAAGCTGCCATGTTGGGGCTGGGAACTGAACCTGGGTCCTCTGAAAGAACACTGAGTACTATTATCTTCAGAAGAAATCTACAGTCCATAGACCCACATCTTGGTATCTGTGTCTCTTGGTGATTTGAAGGACCCTATGTAGTTCAGCCTTCTTAAAGCTGCAGCTAAGTTTATTCCATTATGTCAGAATCTAAGGGTTTCTCCCCAAGTACCATGCCATGTATTAATACACGGATTACATCTTCAAGACACCCCAGTTTCGTATATTTGTGTTATAGTGGTGGACCCTTCTTCTGGTTTTTTAAAATGTTTTCAGAAAGAAGCACTTTAAAGAAATATACAACTTACCATGATCTAGATGGGTACAAGAGTTGTTTATTTCTATGAACACACACAGCTCAAAATATCACAAGAGCCTAAAATCCACAACAGAGAAAACAATGGAGTCTTGTACTCTTCTTTGGAATAACCAGCTTCAAGCTCTCCACAGTGTTCTTTGTATATAGTGTATATACAATTTTAGTATGAGTGTGATTTATTAAACATTTATACAAATGCTCAAATAGAATTATGTAGAGTGTTCTCTGTGAACATGAATGGTTAAACAAAATAGCCATATCAACAGATAGAATAGCATGTTCAGTCCCAACACTGAATGCTAATTTGTCTTCTACAATCGTTTTATAGAAAATGCAGTAAGAGAAATGTTCACTGAGCTGAGACTCCAACTATCCATCTTTTCCAATAACTATAAAATCTGTGAGAGTGCAAAGAGATAGGAAATTGGTGATAGGAGGAGGGAGTAAAAAGTAATATACTAACTGTAAAATTAACTCAGTCCTAATGAAAAATTGCATATGCTGCTGACAGAGAAGAGAAGAAAAAAATTTGAATCTATGGAATACTTGATTCCTCCAACATATCAGACATATCTACATACACACTATCTCATTTTAAAAGTTAGAGAAATACTGAAAGGAAATAATTGCCATTATTTTATTTTGAGAGAACAGAACCTTAGAAACATTACCTTTTATAAACTACAACACAAAATGAACGAAGGATCATTTCCAAACATTTATATAGTGTTCAAATCAAAGATGTGCAAGCATAAAACGCACAGTCAGATTGGCTTCTAGCCATGTCTGCAAAAGATTGTCTTGATCTATTTCTCAGGGGCAGGAGCAGGGCTGGGATCCCAGCCTGATGTAGGAAGCACAGTCCTTACACTGTGGACTTAGGGTATGTAAGAAAGCAAGCTGAACAAGGGCCAGGGAGCAGGGCAGTAAGCAGCATCCCTCCATGGTTTCTGCATCTGCTATTGCTTTGAGTTCTAGCCCTGACTTTCCTCAGTGATAGAGTATTACCTGAAAGTTTAAGATGAAATTAAACTCTTTTCTTCCAAAGTTAATTTTGTTCAGAATGGTTCATCACAGCATCAAAAATGCAAAGGATATGACACATACACAGTCTTTTGTGTGCTCAGTAGTTACAGTTCTATGTAAGGTTTCTTACACACTCTTGTAAAATGGACTATTCTTTCCTTTTTGGTTCAGTGCTAGTAAGCAAAATGGTTCTAGAAAAAAACAAGAATGAAGCCAGAGAAGCCAGATGAAAATGAACATTTGTTGCACAGTAGCTCCAGGCTCATCATTAGAATATAAAATATGACATCTCCACAAATAAGGTCCAAACTTCTGTTCTGCTTCAACTACCTACAAAACGAATATAGTATCAGATAAGTAACAATCCTGGTTTATCACATTGTGTTTAAATTAGTGCAAATGCTAACACATGATTTTTATATATTACTGAAAAAGACAAGTATCATGTTTCCTCTCCTTTTTAGGAATATATATATCAAGAGAGAGAGATAGACATAAATATAGATAGATATAGATAGATGATATAGACATAGATGTATAGATAATCTAGCACATATATAAAATCCAATATATATAAAATATAAAATGGATATATATATCCAAAGAACAGGGCTATATATATGATTATATATAATCATTTGAAAATAAATGGTAATTCTGAGAGCAAGATGGAAGACAAAGAGGGGCAATGGAGTGAATGTTATTAAAGTACGTGATATATTTGTCTGAAAATATCTTTATGAAATCCATCAAGATGTAGAATGAATGTGTGCCAATGAAATACTTAGGAAGAAGAGCAAAGAGCCACAAAAAGCAAAAGAGAATTAAAAACAAGTTATCAAATTATGACATAACCTACTTTGGTCACTGGAAAGGCACATTTAGAATCTCAGGTGTGGTAAAAATGAATAGAATAGCTTTTTATAAATAATGAAATGCAGAATCTGAACAGTAATATCTTGAAAGACTTTTGTCGTTGTTACCAATTCAATTCATCTATGTCCTAGTCATTCCAGATAGCAATTCAAGGCTCCCAAAAGAGATGAAAGGGATACAAATTGGAGAGAAAAAACTGAAATTGTCTTTGTTCACAGGTAACAGGAATATCTGTGTATAAATTACAGAGACTCAAAACAACGTTGATTTTTAAGTCCCCAGAACAGGAATTGGCAGCAAGACTGTGTGGGGGCTACACAGTTACTACAAAGTCCATTGCTTTAATATGTGCCATAGGTAAGGAACTATGACTAAGAGTTTAACAGCACATCACCACTTAGAGTAGCCCCTTGCCACAGGAAGATTGTCGTGAGGATTGCCTAGCAGAGGCAAGTAAGGAAACCTAGGCTGAGTTCTTAGTTTGAGAAGAAAACTGTTATCTCTATAATTTGCAACTTCCTCTCTTGGTGCCCTCGCTTCTCACTTTGACTTCCTGGATTTTCATTGTCCCTAAAAGCTATTTAGGCATTCTTTATCCTCCAGGCTGTTGCATCAAAGTGTTCTGTACTATTGAAAAACAATGTCGAGTGTTGCCTGCAGAAATAAACATTTAGAACAGAAATAAAACTGAAAATAATCCTGGTTGAGGACAGAACCAATCTCTGTATTTTGTAGACAATTATAGACATGATTATAGCTACAGAATAAATTCTTAAGGAATATCTGCTAGCTTGCTGACTTGTATTAAGATGGAAACTTAAAACACCTTCAATTTGGTTCATTATGCTGGACTCAAGAAATTTCATTGAAGATGCCAAGAAGTGCTTGCTGACAGGAGCCTGACATAGCTGTCTCCTGAGAGACTCTGCCAGAGCCTGACAAATACAGAGGTAGATGCTCACAGCCAACCATTGGACTGAGCACCGGGTCCCCAATGGAGGAGATAGAGAAATGACTGAAGGAGCTGAAGGGGTTTGCAACCCCATAGGAAGAACAACAATATCAACCAACCAGACCCCCCAGAGCTCCCAGGGACTAAGCCACCAACCAAACAGTACACACTGAGGGACCCATGGCTCCAGCCGCATATGTAGCAGAGGATGGCTTTATCAGGCATCAAAGGGAGGAGAGGCCCTTGGTTTTGTGAAGGATCAATGCTCCGATGTAGGGAAATTGGACTGTGGGAAGCAGAAGTGGGTGGGTGAGAGGGGGAGCATCCTCTTGGAAGCAGGGGGAAGGGAAAGCAGATAGGGGGTTTCCGTAGGGGAAACTGGGAAAGGGGATAACATTTGAAATGTAAATAAATAAAATATCCAATAAAAAAAAGTTTCATTGATGAGAGGTTAGAACTACACTTATTTTGAATATAAGGACACCTATTTAAAATGTAGTCAGAGATTATGCTCGTTTAATAAAATGATGGTTGTACGTTTTCCTCCACAATCCATGGTTTCAATAGTCCTAGGTATCTGGCTAAGTTCCCAGTGCCAGGCATTGCTTCCCTCCTGTGGAATGACTCTTAAGTCCAATTAGAGAGCTGTTGGTTACTGCCAAGGTATGTGTTCCACTACTGCACTTTTAAGGGTTATTGTGCTTAATGTATTTTTAACGAGACTTATAAGCAAACTTATCTTCTGTTTTTCAAACTCAGGTTAAATTCTACACACCAGGATAAAGATTAAGCTAAAAATAATTAACACATGGAACACTGAAAAGCAAGAACAGATAGATCATCTTATTGGCTTCAGGATAGGTGGTATATTAAAAAAAATTTTTTTTCACCCGCCTTAAAATGCCTTTAGAAAGGAACTCGAAATTGGTCTCTGATGGGGGTGGGGGGGTGGGGATTGAGAAATGTTTACACAGTGGTAGAGAAATGGTTTCCTGAACATTTTCAAGCCCATTTTCCAAACAATCCTGTTGTTCTTCTTTGATGCTGGCTTGTTATCTCTGGTGGAAGGATGCCATTTGTGATTTGTATCATCTTTGAAGATGAAAGATTCATACATCAGAATATTATTTAAGACATATCATGACTCTATGAGCTGAAATCCAACAGCGGATGTTTCTAATTATAATTTTTCAACACAATGATTTTGAAATAGTAAATTATATTCTCCACCTCTCCTTCGGCAGATTTATTACAAGAAGTGACCTTCTCCATTATGTATTTATATAAAACACACCATGATCTTTGCATTCCAATGACACATACACATACCCTTTCTGGTGAGAGTATTTATTAACTTAAAGGAACAGAGTGAGGTGCAAAAACCAGTATTTCTCTCCACTGTGAGAACCCACAAATGGTTTTTAAACATATTGATAAACTATTATTTTTATCTGATTGCACTGTTAGTGGATACAATGGTTTTTTTATTCTATTTTTATTACTTACATAATTCACCAAAGGATCAAACTAGATTCATAAAATATTAGAATCTGGAAAGCTGTATCTTTGAGGATAAGCAATTCATAGAATTGTGACCTGTTAATTTCAACTTTGAATTTTCTCTTATGTTGATAAAAAATAGTCTGCCTGAAAACTCTGAACTACTTGTGTTCAAAGAAAACACAATGACATGGAAACTGGATGAAGGACAACCTTAGTACAGCCCACATGTGCTATGGGAATTAAACAAGGTCATTTATTTTAGGCTATTTATCTTTCGTATTTTAACATGAACGAAGTTGGTAGAAGTTTTCCTAGGGGTCACTTGACTGAGCATTTCTGCTGACTGCAGCACCTGATTGTTGACAAGAATAACTATATGCAGTGTGGTGTTCAGGGTATACACTTTTTGTTTTTCCCTGTGGCCTCAAATCTGCTTACTTAGCCCAAAGCCAAATGTACATATAGGCTTGGACTCAGCCAGCTCACAGCCACGTACCTGGACGTGAGGTTTGGGGAATAAAATTCAGAGATGGGCCAGTGTCCATTTCTGAGCACAACTGAGTGAAGTCCCTTCTACACTTAACGTTTGTTGCATAGACAACTTGTATCTTAGAATTAGGGTGTGATATTTAAACCTCAGAAGAAATGGAGAAGTAGCTCCTAAAGTTACAATATGTAGACACACATAGTTCAGGGAAAGTGGGAGATCAAGGTATTCCACTGAAAATTCAAGTAAATACAGAGGAAATACATAATGGGAACTTCTTAAATAATAAGCCACTCAGCTGTCTCCCTTTCTCACATAATTATACTGTATATTCTCCTCTGTGAATCTGCACACTGTGATGGTTTGAATGTGAATTGCCTTCACAGGCTCAATATCTGTTTACCTTCTTCATGGAACTGTTTGGGAAGGATTAGCAGATGTGGTCTTGTTGGAAGAGGTGTGTCACTGGGGTGGGGGCAAGCTTTGAGGTTTTAAAAGCCCATGCGATTCTCAGTTAGTTATCTCTCTGCCCCCTGCTTATGATTCAGATGTAAGCTCTCAATGACTGCTTGCCTGATTTTCTGCTCTTGTGCTCCCCACCATGATCGTCATGAACTCACCCTCTGAAATTGTATGCAAGGCTCCAATTTAATGCTTTTTAATATTTGGTTTCGGCTATGGTGTTTCTTGACAGCAATAGAAAAGTAACCAAAATACACATCTAAGTGGGTAAACTGTTGCTCTCCCATGCTGGCATTTTCTTGTATGTAAACATCTTTAAATAATCCTCTTGTTTTAAGTCTCCCAGTCACTGGAATTATTAGCGTGATCCAGAATACCAGGCAAAACCAACTTTATATTTAAAATATTGAACAGTCCATTCTACATGGTTAGTTTTTATTGTTATGGATATGGGGACTTACCATTTGAAAAAGTATTTAATCATACTATTTATAATATGATGTTAAAACGATGGTTTCCTGGTCTATTCCCTTCGAAAGTCACAATGGAACCCAATCCCTAGCATCATATGTAAAAGGTTTGTGAGAGGGATTTTGGGAAGTGAACTAGCATTAGATCAATGTTGGGGTCTTCTCTTAGAAGCTGTATTGGAGAGATGCTAAAGCTTTCAGACTCACTCTGTCTCTAGTATCCTCTGTTGCCTAGAGATCCTGCCCAGAATCTTCAATAGTAAAAAATACAAGACCAGTATATCCAAGTTGATCTTGAACTTCATAGCTGTCATGAGCTTGATCCAATTCAACCTTAATTCTTTATAAATTACTCATTTATAAGAACAGAGTGTGGACTAGGAATATATGTGATCCCTGATATATGATCTAATACAATTTCAGGTCTGGAGGGATGGCTCAGTTAAAAGCACTCACTGCTGTTGTAGAGGAGCCAGGTTTGATCTCCACCATTTACATAGCCAACAACAACTGGCTATAACTCCAGTCCAAGAGGAATTCAGTTCCCTCTTCAGACATCTGAAGAATTTCATGATATGGTCCATATATAGACAAGGAGGCATACATACTCAAATAAAAGTCAATGCACATTTTAAAGAAGTGCAATCTTTTTTAAAAACACATTATAATTTACACATTAGCTTACTCTAGAATAGAGGGACTCAATGTAGTTTTTAAATAGAAGAAGAAAAAAATTTAAAAACTCGTTTTCTAAATATGTCAGTGTAGTCAACATGTTCAGCAACTAGTTATGCGCAGTTTCTATCACACTGATTGTCAATGCATGGTCAAACCCTCTCATTTCTTGTTTATAGCGATAACAATTTAGGGCAGTGTTTGTGTACTTCTCATCTGACCTATAGTCTAACAAATATATCTTTTAATTATCATGACCCTCCATGAGACACTGTGTTCAGAAATGGGTGGGAAAGGCCACTATGATTTTTAACAGATCCTATGGCAAGAGATCAGGATTTATATTTGAAAAAGCAAAACAAACCAAAACAACAGCGAAAAAAATTTTTTTTTAGTTCACCTTACAATAAACTCTTTTGTTCTTCTTTAATGATCTACTTCCTGATATTTTAGAAAAGGTTAATTTTTGACATACAAAAAAGGAATGCTCTTCTTGTGTTAACAAGGAATTGACATGATGAATTATGAAAACAAATGCTTGGCTACAGAGTTCTGCCCTCCCTGTATTAAAATGGCTCTGATGGTTGTTTGATAGCAATGACTCTGGTTTCCACCTGTAATTGCCAGCTTCCCCTGTGCTTTGGAACCTAGTTTTTCTTGCATTCTGTGTGAGATTTTTCAGTGAGGCACTATTTTCTGTCTCTGATACTTCTACACTTTTGTAGCAATTCTCACGCTAATGGGCTTAGGATCATATTTGTTAAGCAGAGTGATTGCATGTTATTTTGACATCATTTATGAAGGGAAAGAACATTAAAAACAAATCATTATTACACTTTTCTTAAGCAGTCAAACTGTGAACCAGCTTTCTTCTGAGATGTCCAATATAAAATGATTTCTACCCTCTTTGCCATGTTAGGGTCACAGCCTTAAAAGATTAATGTGCTTAGAGAGAATTGTGTGTACTCATGTCCTTATGGAATATTTCTCAATGTTCTGGCTTTCATTGACCCTGGGCATCGTTCTACATAAATACAAATAAAGTTCACCATCCTAATATTTCACACTTTGAAAACTGACAGGAAATCTAGAGAAAATTAAATAAGTAAGGTCAGTTTTAATTGTTTATTGTGCATGCGCGCGCGCGCACACACACACACACACACACACACAGAGCAAGAGAGATACTATATATATGCATCATTGTGTATATGTGTGTACATGCACGTGCCCTGACACACATATCATCTAGGTCAGAGGATAACCTATGGGGGTTGGGAGGGTCAGCTCCTTTCTTCTATCATGTGGGTCCTGGAAACCATACTCATATTATTAGGATCAGAACTGAATTTCTTCATCTTCTTAGCCATCTCATTATCCTTAATCAGTGTCAAGTATAATAGTTTTGAACGGGCTCAAAATAGATATGTAAGCATTGCTTGGTTTTCTTAAAAAAAAAAAAGAAGAAGAAGAAGAAGAAGATGATGAAGAAAGAAAAAAGAAACATTCAGACTTTGAGCCAAGGAAGCAAAATTCCACCAATCTTTGGGAACATCTTTGGGACAAAATGCCAGAGGAAGCCAAGGACAGTGGCTGCAGAGGTAAACAGAGGGTGAAGACATTGCATTTTAAAGATGAACTCTATGGGCACAGGTTCTGTGTAGAGAGGCAAAGAAGAATGTTTCATCTGATCTTTATGGCTTTCCTCTGTTTCAAGCACAGACTACTAAAATTCAATAAAATTCCTTCAGCCAAAGCATGTATGGGGGAACAGGAGTAAGAAGGTGTGCGCGCGTGTCTGTGTGTGTGTGTGTGTGTGTGTGTGTGTGTGCTTGTGCATTCTCAGGAGGAATTCTGAAACCTGTCCACTCAGCTCATTGTTAAATCTAGCAAAGGGGAAGAAAATAGGTGAATGATCCATCTGATAACTAAAACACAAATAAAGATGTTTGCCGTATCTAAGAATCTGTTCCTGGATTCTAGGCATGTGCCATTATGCTTGGTATTTTTATGTGGGTGCTGGGGATCCTAAATCTGGTTCTCATACTTGCAAGGCAAGTACCTTATCCATGGAGTGATGTCCCTAACCTTTTCTAAACTATTTTATCTATAATTAACATCTGGTACAAGAGGCAAGAATGCTGAGTCACTAGAGAAAAACAATACATTTTTATGAACTTCAATTTTATAAGTAAGTTTCTTGCAAGCTCATGAGAAAGCCCTTTAGACAGTGTCTAGTCTAACTTTAATATTTAACCAATCAAGACACATGGACATTGTGTGACTTTAAGATGGACATGCTGAGGTTGGGCATGGCAGACTCAGAACTCAAACTATTTTTTTTTTTTAAAAAAAATGCTTCCTAGCTGTTTCTTTTCTTTATCTTTTTACCTGACTGTCACCAGAAAAGCATCATTCATAGATTCATTTTGTATTTGACTGTTGAGCAACCGAGGATGCTTTTCTTGCCTTCCATCATTGCTCACATATTGTGGTACCTAAAGAAGAAAAAAGAAAAAAGAAAAAAACCCCACCATCTTCCTGGGTTTAATGGAGTCACACAAAGTCCATTTTCATTATTAACAAAACAAGGCAATTTATTCCTTTAGAAATCCATTTGAATATTTTATTTTCAACCTGTTTATTATGTATTAAAATTAAGTGGGGAAAGTAAACCATGGATTTCAATTTAAATTTATGTGAAGTTCACATAGACTTTTAAGTTTGTTTTGTATAGTCACCATTCTATGATATGAATATGCTACAATTAGGAATTTTACAATACCTATTTTTCTTTCATTTCAATAGACCCTTTAGAAAGTAGACTTCAAAGCTCAACTTTGAATCCAACTGCTTCAGGCCAAAGGGCTTAAAAGTCATTTTTTTTCTTGTGATTTTGTTACTACTTTGTCTTCTCTGTGATGTTCAGACTACCTCTGAGCTCTGTGTTTTGTTTTAGTTTCTTTTGTTTTTATTTTCATATTTTATTTACATTTCAAATGTTTCAGATCTCCCCTTTGGAACCTCCCCATTCCCTCTGCCTTCCCCCTGCCAATATGGGGAAACTCTCCAATCCACCCTCCCACCCACCCACCCACTCTCATCCCTCCTCCTTGTCATTCTCCTACACTGGGAGATCTAACACCCTCAGGCCCAAGGGCCTCTCCTCCCCCTGACAGATAACAAGACCCTCCTCTGCTGAATTTGTGGCCTGCACCATGGGTCTCTCCATGTGTATTCTTTAGTTGGTGGATCAGTCACCAGAAGTATCGGGGGTTCAGACCAGTTGCTACTGTTGCGATCTCCCTGGGGCTGCACAATCCCTCAGCTCCTTCAGTCCTTTCACCAAGCCCCCAATCTGGGATGTCACACTCAGAACTACTGTTGCTGTGAAGTGACTCTTGGGTATTTCAAACTTTTGGGCTAATAACCTCTTAACAGTGAGTACATACCATGTTCATTCTTTTGTGACTGCGTTACCTCGCTCAGGATGATATTTTCAAGATCCATCCATTTGTCTACAAATTTCATGAAGTCATTGTTTTTAATAGCTGAGTAGTATTCCATTGTGTAAATGTACCACATTTTCTGTATCCATTCCTCTGTGGAGGGACATCTGGGTTGTTTCCAGCTTCTGGCTATTATAAATATGGCTGCTATGAACATAGTGGAACATGTGTCTTTATTACATGTTGGAGCATCTTCTGGGTATATGCCCAGGAGTAGAATAGCTGGGTCCTCAGGTAGTATTATGTTCATTTTTCTGAGGGTCCGCCAAACTGATTTCCAGAGAGGCTGTATCATCTTGCATTCCCACCAGCAATGGAGGAGTATTCCTCTCTCTCCACATCCTCGCCAACATCTGCTGTCACCTGAGTTTTTGATCTTAGCCATTCTGACTGGTATGAGTTGAAATCTCAGGGTTGTTTTGATTTGCATTTCCCTGATGACTAAGGATGTTGAACATTTCTTTAGGTGCTTCTTGGCCATTCAAGTTTTCTCAGTTGAGAATTCTCTGTTTAGCTCACTTCCCCATTTTTTGATAGGGTTATTTGGATCTCTGGCATCTAGCTTCTTGAGTTCTTTGTATACATTGGATATTAGCCCTCTATCAAGTGTAGGATTGATAAAGATCTATTCCCAATCTGTAGGTTGCCATTTTGCACTATTCACAGTGTCCTTTGCCTTACAGAAGCTTTGTAATTTTATGAGGTCCCATCTGTCAATTCTTGATCTTAGAGCACAAGCCATTGGTGTTCTGTTCAAGAACAATTCCCATGTGCCCAAGTGTTCGAGATTCTTCCCCACTTTCTCTTCTATTAGATTCAGTGTATCTGGTTTTATGTGAAGGTTCTTGATCTACTTGGACTTGAGCTTTGTACAGGGATATAGGAATGGATCAATTCGCAATCTTCTACATGTAGACCACCAATTGATCCAGCACCATTTGTTGAAGATGCTGTTTTTTTTCCACTGTATGATTCTAGATCCTTTGTCGAAGATCAAGTGACCATATGTGTGTGGGTTCATTTCTGGGTCTTCAATTCTATTCCATTCATCTACCTACCTGTCACCATGCAGTTTTTATCACTACTGCTCTGTAGTACAGCTTGAGGTCAGAGAGGCTGATTCCCCCAGAAGAACTTTTATTGTTGAGGATAGTTTTTGCTATCTTGTTTTTTTGTTTTTTTTTTTTTTTTGTTATTCCATATGAATTTGGGAATTGCTCTTTCTAGGTTTATGAAGAACTGAGTTGGGATTTTGATGGGGATAGCATTGAATCTGTATATTGCTTTAGGCAGGATGGCCATTTTAACGATGTTAATCCTGCCGATCCATGAGCATGGGAGATCCTTCCATCCTCTGAGGTCTTCCTCAATTTCTTTCTTCAGAGACTTGAAGTTCTTGACATACTGATCTTTCATTTGTTTGGTTAGAGTCACACCAAGATATTTTATATTGTTTGTCACAATTGTGAAGGGTGTCATTTCCCTAATTTCTTTCTCAGTATGTTTATCCTTCGAGTATGGGAAGGCTACTGATTTGCTTGAGTTAATTTTGTATCCATCCACTTTGCTGAAGTTGTTTATCAGCTGTAGCAGATCTCTGGTGGAGTTTTTTGGGTCACTTAAGTATATGATCATATCATCTGTAAATAGTGATATTTTGATTTCTTCCTTTCCAATTTGTATCCCTTTGATTTCCTTTTGTTGCCTGATTGCTCTAGCTAGAACTTCAAGTACTATATTGAATAGGTAGGGAGAGAGAGGGCATCCTTGTCTAGTCCCTGATTTTAGTGGGATTGCTTTGAGCTTCTTTCCATTTACTTTGATGTTGGCCACTGGTTTGCTATATATTGCTTTTACTAAGTTTAGATATGCTCCTTGAATTCCTGATCTTTCCAAGACTTTTATCATGAAGGGATGTTGAATTTTGTCAAATGCTTTTTCAGCATCTAATGAGATGACCATGTGGATTTTTCTTTGAGTTTGTTTATGTAGTGGATTACATTAATGGATTCCCGGATATTGAACCATCCCTGCATCCCTGAGATGAAGCCTACTTGATCATGGTGAATGATCGTTTTGATATGTTCTTGGATTCAGTTTGCAAGAATTTTATTGAGTATTTTTGCATCGATATTCATAAGGGAAATGGGTCTGAAGTTTTCTTTCTTTGCTGGGTCCTTGTGGGGCTTTGGTATCAGTGTGACTGTGGCCTCATAGAATGAATTGGGTAGTGTTCTGTCCATTTCTATTTTATGGAATAGCTTGAAGAGTATTGGTATTAGGTCTTCTTTGAAGGTCTGATAGAATTCTGCACTGAACCCATCTGGACCTGGGCTTTTGTTGGTTGGGAGACTTTTAATGACTGCTTCTATTTCTTTAGGGGTAATGGGACTGTTTAGATGGTTTATCTGATCCCGATTTAACTTTGGTAATTGGTATCTGACTAGAAACTTGTCCATTTCCTCCAGATTTTCCAATTTTGTTGCATATAGGCTTTTGTAGTAGGATCTGATGATTTTTTTTAATTTCCTCAGAGTCTGTTGTTATATCTCCCTTTTCATTTCTAATTTTGTTAATTTGGATACTGTCTCTGAGCCGTCTGGTTAGTCTGGCTAAGGGTTTATCTATCTTGTTGATATTATCCAAGAACCAACTCTTGGTTTTGTTGATTCTTTGTATAGTTCTTTTAGTTTCCACTTGGTTGATTTCAGCCCTTAACTTGATTATTTCCTGCCTTCTACTCCTCTTGGGTGTATTAGCTTCTTTTTGTTCTAGAACTTTCAGATGTGCTGTTAAGCTGTTAGTGTATGCTCTCTCCAGTTTCTTTTTGGAGGCATTCAGAGCTATGAGTTTTCCTCTTAACACTGCTTTCATTGTGTCCCATAGGTTTGGGTAAGTTGTATTTTCATTTTCATTGAATTCTAGGAAGTCTTTAATTTCCTTCTTTATTTCTTCCTTGACCAAGTTATCATTAAGCAGAGCATTGTTCAGCTTCCATATGTATGTGGGCTTTCTGTTTTTGTTGTTGCCATTGAAGACCAACCTTAATCCGTGGTGATCTGATAGGTGGCATGGGATTATTTCAATCTTCTTATATCTGTTGAGGTTCATTTTGCAACCAATTTTATGATCAATTTTGGAGAAGGTACCATGAGGTGCTGAGAAGAATGTATATTCTTTTGATGCAGGATGAAATGTTCTATAAATATCTGTTAAACCCATTTGGTTCATAGCATCTGTTAGTTTCACTGTGTCTCTGTTTAGCTTATGTTTCCAAGATCTGTCCATTGTTGACAGTGGGGTGTTGAAGTCTCCCACTATTATTGTGTGAGGTGCAATGTGTGCTTTGAGCTTTAGTAGAGTTTCTTTTATGAAAGTGGGAGCTCTTGCATTCAGGGCATAGATGTTCAGAATTGAGAGTTCTTCTTGGTAGATTTTTCCTTTGATGAGTAAGAAGTGTCCTTCCTCATCTTTTTTGATGAATTTTGGTTGAAAGTCAATTTTATCCGATATTAGAATGGTTACTCCAGACTGTTTCTTGGGGGCATTTGCTTGGAAAATTGATTTCCAGCTATATACTCTGAGGTAGTGTTTGTCTTTAATATCGAGGTGTGTTTCCTGGATGCAGCAAAATGCTGGGTCTTGTTTATGGATCCAGTCTGTCAGTCTATGTCTTTTTATTGGGGAGTTGAGACCATTGATGTTAAGAGATATTAAAGAATAGCGATTGTTATTTCCTGTTATTTTTGATGTTGTTTATATTATTTGTGTGGCTATCTTCTTTTAAGTTTGTTGAAAGATTAATTTCTTCCTTTTTCTTGAGTGTAGTTTCCCTCTTTGTGTTGGCATTTCCCATGTATTATTCTTTGTAGGGCTGGGTTTGTGGAAACATACTGTGCAAATTTGGATTTGTCGTAGAATATTTTGGTTTCACCCTCTATGGTTATTGAGAGTTTTGCTAGGTATAGCAGCCTAGACTGGCATTTGTGATCTTTTTGAGTCTCTATGAGATCTGCCCAGGATCTTCCAGCTTTCATAGTCTCTGGTGAGAAGTCTGGTGTAATTCTGATAGGTCTGACTTTATATGTTACTTGCCCCTTTTCCCTTACTGCTTTTAATATTCTTTCCTTGTTTTGTGTATTTGGTGTTTTGACTATAATGTGACAGGAGGAATTTCTTTTCTGATCCAGTCTATTTGGTATTCTGTAGGCTTCTTGTATGCTTATGTTCATCTCTTTCTTTAGGTTAGGGAAGTTTTCTTCTATAATTTTGTTGAAGATATTTACTGGTCCTTTAAGTTGGGAGTCTTCACTCTCTTCTATGCCTATTATCCTCAGGTTCTTTCTTCTCATTGCTTCCTGGATATCTTGGATGTTTTGGGTTAGGAGCTTTTTGCATTTTGTGTTTTCTTTGACTGTTGTGTCCATGTTTTCTATGGTATCTTCCGCACCTGAGATTCTCTCTTCCATCTCTTGTATTCTGTTGGTGATGCTTGCATCTATGACTCCTGATTTCTTTCCTATGTTCTCTAATTCCAGAGTTGTCTCCCTTTGTGATTTCTTTATTGTTTCTATTTCTGTTTTTAATTCCTGAATGGTTTTGTTCATTTGATTGATTGTGTTTTCTGTATTTCTGCCCGTTTGATTGTGTTTTCCTGTGATTCTTCAAGGGATTTTTGTGTGTCTTCTTTAAGGGCTTCCAGTTGTTTACCTGTGTTCTCTTGTATTTCTTTAAGGGAGTTATTTATTTCCTTCTTAAAATCTTCTATCATCCTCTTGATAAGTGATCTTAAGTCTGAGTCTTCCTTTTCTGGTGTGTTGGGGTATCCAGGGTTGGCTGTGGTGGGAGAGCTGGGTTCTGATGAAGCCAAGTAGTCTTGGTTTCTGTTCCTTGTGTTCTTGCCCTTGCCTTTCGTCATCTGCTTATCTCTGGTGTTAGCTGGTCTTTCTCTCTCTGACTGTGGCTTATCTTTCCTTCAAGCTCATATGCCAATAATCCTGGGGGACCAGTTCTCTATTCCAGCTGTTCTTCAGATCCTGTGTCTGGAGTCCTCCTATTGCTGGCTCTCAGCGTAAGTGGGCGGGTAGCTTTTTCCCTGCACTGCTTGTATATGGAGGCCTGGTAGGCCAGGCAGGTTTTCTGGCCACAGGTGGAGGCAAGCAGGCTCTTACCTTCTGGCTTTTCCTCAGTCCCTGCGTCTGGAGCCCGCCTCCTGCTGGCTCCTCAGCACAAGTGGTCAGGTAGCTTTCTTCCTGCACTGCTTGTTTATGGAGGTTTCCTGGGTCAGGCAGGTGTCTCTGGCCACAGGTGGAAGCAGGCAGGCTCTTACCTCCCATGTTTTCCTCAGTCCCTGCGTCTGGAGCCCGTTGTTTTTTCTTTGAACTCAGTGCCATTCTAATTTTGGCAATGATTCCAAAGCACTCACTTTCTGATTCTGTGTGTTTGTAAGTTCGGACACTACCTCCATCCTTTCTCTCTGAAGCTACCTTTGTCTATTGGAGAAAGAAATGATAGAAAATGCGATGGATACATTAGAACACAGGTATGTCAAGTGTATGATGCATGTGCTTTAAGTAGAAAAACCTGGTTTGGTTACAAACCCACACATACAGAATAGAAATACAATGTACATACACACACTTGTACAATACATAATATAATACACATACATTATATAATGTGTATTTACACATACCCATATTTACATATATAAAAGGATGTGTATATTACACACACACACACACACACACACACACACACACGGAAATAAAATGGAAAGATCCAATCAAACTAAGGAAAGTATCTAAAGATGATGTGTTTTGTTAGAGCTGACAAACAGAAGAAAGGTTTGAAAGTGAATTGGATAGAGAAGGAACAGGTCCAGTAGATCCAGATGAATGTTCTTGTCATATGTAGAAAGTCCAGTTTGATGCCCAGTCATGTTTTAGATGCTCCTTTGCAGCAGTTAACTGGTTGAACCCTGCATTTGAAGATATGGAGTGACTGTCCAGCCTAATCTGTGATGATTTTGAAATGTCTTTATCAGCAAGGCTTGTGCAGGCTCAGCTTTGTGAAGGACAACCATGTAGAGATGGTTTGACTGTGTTCCCATGGAAACTCTCTGAGGGTTTTTATTAATTTGCTTTTAATTTACATTAAAAGTACATTCCTAGAGTATGTTCCTAAACAATGCAATACACACTTGTGGTTGACACCTTGTGCTGTGGTTGAAATGCGACTTTGTAAATTTTTAAAAATTAAATCATGTAAATTTTTATAAGCATATTATGAGAAGTAGATATAATAAAAAGTAAGTGTAATATTAACGCACCTCCAGGACAAGTTAGCTTATGTAGCAAACACTTCCAGCTGTCAAAACCACACGTACCAAAGCAAAGACTATAAGTTATTTTAATATTGCAACCTGTAAAGAACATTTCAAGAAAATAAAATTAGAAGATACCACCCCTTATTGAATAGACTTGAATGAACATCTATATATATACTAGTGTATACATACATATATACATACATGTATAAAATCCATTATGATCTTGTAGCTAAATCCAGGAGTATAATATTAATATTTGAAAGTCATTATTTCTTAAATGGCACTAATTTCATAAAAGATAGATCATAGGATGCATCAAAAGATTGCTTTGGTAAACACATCTTGTAAATGAAATCCTGACAAGGTATATACATCCCTTCTGTTTAGTAAATGGGGTCACCAAAGGGGAAAGAGCAGTTGATCCCCCTTATCAAGAAGTGAACTCAGAATGCTACAATGACCCACATACTGAATGTAATACCTGAGGCCCCAAAATTCACAGAGTAAAACCTACGGGAAATATTGCAAGGCATTTAAATAGGCAGACTTCAAAGAGCAGAGTCAAAAGTACAACTGTAGGATAGCAAACTAAGAATGTTTTATACACAAGGAGATGACGAATAAAGGGACAGTGAGCAAGAGAACACGTGCAGACAGCTCACCATATCTGATGTGTTTTCATGTATTTCATGAATACAGGAAACCTCAGGAGTAAAAAAATCCATGTAAACTGACTCGAAATGGGCTGTTGACATGAACAGATATGCCAGAAGAAAAGTGTCCAACATCAGTGTCAGGGAAGATGCAAAACAAAGGAAGCCATAACCTACACGAATCACCCTAGGTAAAATGATGTCCAAATGGAAATTCAAAAGACAAAGATGCTGGTGTGATGGATGGTGGGGACTCTTATGTTCTTCTGCTGAAATATAGTTATTATAGAAAATGATATGGAGGGATCTCACAAATGAGAACTAAAGCTTTTCCCTCACCTGGATGTGGCCTACATTTGAGTAGACAGCCTAGGAAAATGGGACCAACATATCCAAGAAACACTTGAACTCTCACATCTATTGCAACACTACTCACAGCAGCCAGCACACGGAATCCTCTGTAATGTCCACAGATGGACAACTCTTTAAAGACCATGCGGCATATGTGTACACAGTGGGACAATTTGTAGGCACAAGGATCAGATCCTGCCATATGTGGTAGCATGGAAGAAACTAAAGGACATTTAATTAATTACAGTGACAGAGCAAAATGCTTTGCTCCCATGTGAGTCCAAAACAGTTGATTTCATAGCAGTAGAGGGTTGAATAGAGGTCATTAGAAGGTAGAATGATCATAGACATCTCAACACAGGGGCTGAGAAATACATATAAAAATATGACTAACTATAGGAAGAACCAATTCTGGACTACAATTAGAGTGATCACAGTTCACATCACTTTAGAATATATTTTATATTCTACAAGACCAAACTTTGACAACTTGAAAAGAAAGAATTTGTTCATATTAGGGAAGTAGAAATGTTATTTATCTTACTACTAGTTTTGCATAAGGCATGTATTATATTCCATAACTATATAAAATTTTTTATGCCAAAATCATGTACAATAAGTTTTCTGATTTTCTATTTCAAACAATTTTTATTTATATAGATTCTTTGCTTTCTTATCTATCTTAAGATAGAATTAGAAAACTGCAGGTAATAAGTCTATAATTCATAGAGAAAGTCTAGGTAAGTTATTTGAATCTTTCAGTCACATCTTTCAATCTATTTAGATTTTTTTATGACCTCAGTGATATTTGCTAGCTTGTGTTTTATTAGCTCTATCTTAAGTAGCTCAAGTTATTTATGGCCAGTTAGAATGGTATTTTAACAAGCTTTTGGGGCATGATGTATTCAGGGTAAGTTTTATTTTCATAATTATTTCCCTATATATTTCTATTTTTATGTTGTATATATAGGCTATGTTTGATTTCACAATGTAAACTAACTTTATTTTCTTTGAATAAATTTAATGGCATTGTATAAAGGATTGCCTTTATAGATTATTTTTAGTTACTGCTGGATTCAACTTTCTAGGAGAGTAAAAGGATTTTTGTATCTATATTTGACAGAAATATCAATTTGGAATTTTATTTAGTTACAATCTCCTGATTTTGTTATGAGAATAATGTTGTTCTCATAAAACCAGATAGACATTGCCTAATTTGCATTCAACCTGGTATTTTATGTTTGCTATTTGCTGGTACTGTCACGTATAAAGATTTTTCTTTGTGCATTATTTATTTAAAAAAAATAACAAAGTAACTCATTGATGAATATTTTTTTCAGTCACAACTGCTTTCCAAACGAAACCATGACAGCACCTTCCTCTGCAGTCCTCTCTAAAGCACACATGCTTCATCATGTTGGAACCGATAATTCCCTCATAAGTGTATACAAATATTTCTATTATCATAATTTTCCATCTTGGAGCAGGTAGATCATGTGGTTAGTTAATAAATATCTGGGCATTCTGATCTAACTCATTTGGCCAACTGACCTTCAAGTAGTTGACACCAGTGAAAATTTTAATTATGACATATTTTCTCAGAACTAAGAAATAATGTCAAGCATACCTCCTCTGTGAATTCCTGCTCATTAAATAAACTTGGCAGGGTTTCGGGCTGCAGAATCACCTCAGGCAAATCCATGCAAATCTCACCTTTTACAGAACTGGCATTCCTGTTAGCAGTTGGCCATGGTGTCCTATTCTCTGAATTAGTACACAGAGGCAGGAGCATGACCAGATCCAGGTGAGTCTGAAGTACATAGGAAAAGCCTGCTTCAAAAATAAAACAAGCAAAAGCAAACAAGCCAATACCCTCCTGCTCCCTGGGAGCCTCACACAGTCCAACCTGGAACAAAAAGCTTCATCAGAGTCAAAACAGAACCTTTACCTTTCTTGAGCTCTGGATCCAATGGATTGGAGTAAATTCAGGATGGCTCTCACTCTGTCTACAATGATAGTACAGTCCCAGGAGGCTCAAGCTGCCTCTGCATAGCATGAAAGTTTAATTCTACTGAAATAGCAAGTGTCTTTATCAACAGTGACAAGCATTATAGAAATACATCATGGAAATCAGGCCCTTGAATTTTGTTATTGCTGATAGGGAATAATTTACTTAAAAAAGTCACAATGAGTAACTACTTAATTCAAGTCACTATTATCTTGGATCAATAAAAAAAAGACGAAATATACGCCTTTACTAATGACAGTAGACACTGCTCCAAATTAGCCTCTGGCTTAGCTATACCCTGTTTTTTATTAAAGTATATTGTTTAAAGGTTTTAACTATATGTTTCCCTGCTTCTAAGCAAGGATACATCAGTTGCCCATAGAGGCCATGAAAAAGTACAAGACCGTCTGGAACTGAAGTAACAGGTGAATGGTTGTTAGCCGCCAGGTGGATGCCGAGAATTGAACCCAGGCCCCCTGGGAAAACAGCAGGTACTTTTAACCATTGAACCATCCTTCGCACCATATATACACAGGTTGTAACTTTAATAATGAACCACTAGGTAAAATGGGACGTGTGATCTCCTTTCATTAGGATAATGATAACTGCTTCCCAGTTAACAAGGACAGTGCTGTCTCATACACAGAGTTTTATGTGGTGGAGTATCTTGCTAACTATAATGTCTAGATTCGGTAACAGAATTAGATTTTAAATGCTACTTGTAGAACAGAAACTGTGACTGCTTTCACTGGCAAATCACAGAGAGGATTCTAGAACACAAAAGCTCATGCTAGAGACAAATAAAAGGTTGGGTTACACAATACCCAAAACCATAGTTCTAAAGAAGGTTAAATGCTAATCCTATGAGATTGCATCTGTAATGCCTCATTAAACTACACTTTCTTTCATGTTATGCTATTTTGGTAAATAAACATTCTGTGTAAACGCACATTGTATTGGTAAATCCACTCCTGTTTAATAGCCATAAAACAAATCTTTCTGTGAACATTTGGCTCAGAACATCATTGATATTGAGTCACCAAGGCCTGACACTATTACTGAGGCTATAGAGTGCTTACAAGAAGGGACCTATCATGACTGTCCTCCAAAAGACTCAACAAGCAGCTGAAATAATCAGATGCAGATATTTACACCCAACTTTTGGACAGAAGCTGCTGACCCCTGTGGTTGAATTAGGGAAAAGCTGGAAGAAGCTGAGGAGGAGGGCGACCATGTAGGAGGACCAGCAGTCTCAATTAACCCGGGCCCCCAAGATCTCTCAGACACTGGACCACCAGCGAGGCAGCATATACCAGCTGAAATGAGGCTCCCAACACATATACAGCAGAGGACTGCCAGATTTGGGTTCAGTCAGAGAAGATGCACCTAACCCTCAAGAGACTGGAGGCCCCAGGGAGTTTAGAGGTCTGGTGTGGTGGGAGGAGGGAGGTTGGGGACATACTCATGGAGACAAAGGGGCAGGGGAGGAGGTATGGGATGTGGAACAGTCGGAGGGTGGACTGGGATGGGAATAAAATCTAGAGTGTAAAAAAAAAAGATTAAATAAAAAGAAGGAATATTTAAAAAAAAAGAAAATGAAGTCGCATTTGGAACAATTGTCACATGCATTATATTGTGGCTTTTCTGTGCTTATAGATCCCAAGTCCAGGAATATTCTCTCTGCTACCAAGGATCCTGATCTAGTTTCCTAAGCATGCTAACCAGAGAGCAATGCCCATGAGAAGTAGTCACTACACAACTAGGGAAATAACTCCCATCATATTATATGTTAAAGATCAATTAATTAGGAAAAAAACCTAAAATTTAAAATTGATGTTCACTAACATTCAGAACTGTTTTAATTAATAGTATCTGTTAATTTGTAAAGATACTTAAAATTAGCTAGTTTTCTGTTTTGAAACAGGGTCCTACCTTTTAAACCAGGCTAACATAAAACTGGTTATATAGATTATACTGGCCTAAAACCCATGAAGATCTCCCTGTCTCTGCCTCCTGACTTGCAGTATCACAGAGTTCACCACTGTGCATGACTTTAAAAGTTAGCATCATATAGAACATATTTTGAATATGTTTTGTTCTTAAACTTATATTGTATCAAAACAGACTATTCCCCAAATCCAATTCAATTGATAAGACAATTCATAATAAAATTATGAAACACTGGTCAAGGTTCAATATGGTTATTTTCCAAAGGGTTTGAAGTTGATGGAGACTTTCTGAGAGCAACTCCATTGATAACAACATTTTTTTTCTAGAGCACATGTGCTTTAACTCCTAGGCCATATCTACCCTTTAACTATACTTGTAAGCAGAGTTTATTGGAATATACCATGATTTCTGTGCTTCTATGAAAGCCATATGGAAGAGTTGTATAGACCATATAGCAGAAGGGGCAAGAACCAACCTTGACAGAAATAGCGAGATTGCATGTTGTGTTGAATGACAACTGTTTTACTCAAAGCCAATGTTAACTGACACTTGCAAATACAAAACCTATGTTACTTATGTTGATTTCACACATGGATTTCAATGAAAAATAAATCTGTATCCCCATATCAGTTGATTTGCTAGGTCTATAAGATAAAAAAGGAATTCTGACAACCTGAAAGAAATGGACTTATGTGTTAATGAAAGATAATATTTAGTACCAACCAATATATGAGCCAGTGACGGTATGGCTTGATTCCATCCATTTTATTTATGTAGTAGGGTTTGTGACTTAATCAGGTGATGGTAAGAAAGCCTTATCACTCTGTGTGTCATTCATGAGAGGATGCTGAACAGACCACAGAGATATCATCGTCTAGACGATCAGTGAGCATGACACTTAAAACGTAAGGTAATTCTCACCCATGAAACAGAGCCACACCATAGAAAGACAGCTAAATTATTAAGGCTCAGTTCTACACACTTCCAAACAGTCTCTTAAAAATAATCGCTATCATTACTGTGGTCATCACTGAAAGACTTGACAAGGCTGCTGATTTATCTTCTCCTTTGTAGAATTCTATCACTCATTTTCCTAAAGGGAGACAACTGTCTTGGTTTCAGTCTCCAGAGATGAAGCACATTTTCATTATCTATGACTTTAATGCATCTTCTCTCTATTAAAGGTTTTTTTAAAAAGCAAAAATTTTAAATCATGTTAATGAAACTATTGATTAATCAGGGTCCCCTGAAGAGTTTTGCATTAGCAAAATGAATGTCCTAGGGTTGTACAAGATTTTGATATAAATTTTCAAATATTTTGTTAGTATTTATGACAAATTTCCACAAAGGTTTGAGTTTACAGTACTTTGATTTATATAGGAAACATTTTAAAAACTCACGTTTATTTAATCATTCAAATTTATTTTTTTAAATTTATCATTTCAAGAAGTCATTGAGAGTTTCTGATGATATGAAATGATTATTAATAGATTTGTCTATATGGGTTGTTTATGCATGACTATGATCAACAAAAGTATCGTGTTGTAGTTTTAGAAACACCAGATATTCAATAAGCAATAAAAATAAAATAAAAAATTCAAGGCGTTCAATGTTGCTCGAGTGATAGATAAAATGGATGTTCTCCAATGAATACAGGTGATCCATTAACATGAAAAATCCAAAATGATAAAATTAAAGTAAAAGAAGAAATAAACATTCATATACAACTTAATCTGATTAATATTACTTCCTTGTAGCTTAGATGTTTCAAGATTAGAGTCAAGGTGTTTGGAAGCCTGAGTTCCCTATGAATGCTCTAGGGTAATCTATTTCCTTCCCTCTTCCACCTTCTCGAATCCTTTGCCATCCCAGCATCCTTTATCTTGAAGCATCCAATTGGATTGCTTTGCGTGCCATTTGAACTCCTTTCCTCTCACAGAGCAACAAAAGTTTCTGGCTTTGGAAGGCAGAATGGGATAAGTCTTCTCATTCCACTTGACCTCTGTCAAAAAATTCAGGTATCTCTCCCATTCTGTGGCCCCAACATCAATCACAGAGGTAGAATTTTCTTTCAATATAAGAGTCTATAGTAACAGATTGCTGGGATTCAATATTGTATTGCTATAGATCACCAAAGTTTACAAAAGATTTGTGCTTACCCAGGAGCTAGAAGGCAATGCTTGAGGGCTTTAATTCTACAACAGATTCAGCAAAATGACAGCAGAGCAGCAGCATCCTTGACCAACAGAAGCAATGCTATAAACTGCATGTCCACCATCAGCAGCTCTTGTATGCTCATGTGGACCAGACCTACAGTTGACCTCAATCTGCAGAAAAGCAATTGTCAGGTAAGTGCTGTAGATTCATGACCCTCAGGCTACAGTGTAAAAATCACGGCCTCTACTAAGATGTAAGTTTGTATACCATAAAATTTATTAACATTGTTTGGTGACTTTAAGAATAATTTTAAAAGATTTGTCCAGCCATCTTCACTTTCCAGTTCTAGGATATTTTTAAATATCCAAAGAAAGCTGTGTGCCACTTGGATCACTGCCATATGCCCTTTTGCCACCAGTCCATGAACACTATCATTATAATCTCTGCCTTTATACATTTGCCACCTATGGTCATTGGACTAACTACTCTGCTATGGACACTGCCATATTCAAGGTCAATCAGACATGTTAGTGGTAAAAATTGTAAAATAATATTTAGATCAAAGATTTATGAGTTATAGATATTTTACTATAGGCAGAATGCTTATATTTGATTTTTCTCAATAAGAGAGGAAAACCATTCCCCTAGCTACATTTTCATCCACTTTCTAAACATTCTCACTTGGAACATACACCGTTTTATTAAAATTAATGTACACGAGAATGTCTTCTATGTCTCAAATTGCATCACCAATTTCTTCACCAATTTTACTGGATACTTATTCGAGGTATAAAGATATCAAAAATTCAATGGCTTAAAGCAACACGAATGTGCTTGTTTGTTGTTTTTGAGGTCAGATGTGCAAAACAAGGGTTATACAGCTGAAATTAGAGTCCTGGTAGGGCGAATGTTATTCTGAAGGCTCTAAGGGAAGAAATTAGATTTTTCATTTTCCAAGTTCTAGAAGCTGTTCCTAATTTTAGGCTCCCAGCCAATGTAAGCTACCAGAAATATCATCAAGCTCAACTTTTTGTGCCTTATCTTTTCTGGACCCGTTTGATCATGTCAGATGCAGGTAATACCTATTTCAGGATAATACCCATTTTAAGAGTCTTAACCTACAAAATTCTCCCTTCTCATGTAAATAAGCAGTGTTAGATTCTAATGGAAATGTATTTGGCATCTATTATTTTGTCTCCATGTCAATCAATCCAAAGCAAAATGACAGATACTAAGTACATGGAAAGAATACAGCTCTCAAAGAACTGTTCCTACCTGTCACTGTGCAAGAGTTCTCCCAACGTCTGGTTTACTATTTGTTCATTGCTTTCATTTTGACACACCCTAGATTTGATGATGCCCATGATGCTCTTGGAGAAACAAAGGATAAAAGAACCCTGTGAATGAATTAGATCAGCCATAGAAAAACAGCCACACACAAACCCATCATCTTCTGGGATAATGTGAAAGTTCACCTGTCTATGGTAGCCTCTCTCATCTATTGCATAATCACTTCAGCAGCAGGTCTGCCGAGGAACTGGAATAGATTTACTGGTGTGATAACCTACTTCATCCAATTATAATATGTGTATGTGTAAATACCTGAACTTCAAGTTCCACTCACACTCTCTCCCTGACCTTTAGCGGAACACTCTACTGTCATCAGATTGCTCTCAGCTGGTAAAAAGCAAGCTCATACATTTCAGCAATGGAGAAACTGAAAACACATTCAAAGTAGAGCGACAGCTTCTTTTGGTTACTAGCAGGTTCTGAAATCCATCAGTGTGACATCTTATTGAATATATTGGAGTGACTGCTACCTACAGCATGCAGATGGTAGATTCAACATTCTCATCTAAAGTGCCAGGAACACAGATGAAAATTGCAAAAGTAAACTCTCAGGACAGATCATGTGTCCAGGCAAGCAGCTACATCTGTCAACATTCTTGGTTTTTCGATTCAAGCACAGAGGATCTTAATCCACACCCATGTTTGATTTTATCTTTCTTATAATCCAAATTAAAAGGTTCTGCTGTTGTCCCACTTAGCTTCAGCTCTTACTATGACACAGCATACAGTCACCTGAAGGAGTCCTGATTGAGGGATTTCCCAGATTGAATTGGCCTGTGACCATTGATGCCTATGAGAAATTGTTGTGATTAATGACTAATGTGGGATAGTCTAATCCACTGTGGGCAGCACCATCCCTAGGCAGGTAGACCTAGGCTGTATAAGGAAGTTAGCAGAGAGCAGCATTCCTTCCTGGTTTTCTTTTTCAGCCCCTGATTTGAGGTCTTGTCCTGACTTTCCCCAAGCAGTGTACCATGAGCAGAAAGTGTAAGCTGAAAGAAACTCTTTCCCTTGTAAATTCTCTTAGACATGGTGTTTTGTCACCAACATAGAAAGGAAACTAGAACAGTATTGCATCGGTTTTTATCTCCCTTAATAAAATGATTCTTTCCTATAATAAATATAGCAGATAAGGATGCAGACAAGGCACAAGCTATGACAAAGCTCCTGACAAAATAGCCATCTGATTTTGCGTTTTGCTCACATTGGACAGCACAGAAGTGGAGGTGTACAATTTATTGGTGTCTCAAGAGGTAGTGTGCACACTAGTAGAGTTAAGATCAGAAAGTTGAGTCAGCCACATTTTGTACTGTGGAAGGCTTTGGGTTTCCAAGTGATTTTTTTCCACTTTACCTACCTTCTGTTTTCCCTTTCTTTATGGTTGTTGTTCCTTGTGAACTAAAACATCTGGAAACTTTCTGCTTTGTAACTACTGTGTGATTCCCCAATACAAAATACATTTAAATTTCCCTTTTTCCTTTTTCTGAGTTAATTCTTCTCAACTGATAGAAGTGTGTGTGTGCATGTGTGTCTGTATAAGATTTTTAAACCACTTTATTAAGATTAATTGACATATAAAGAGCTGTTATTTATACTGAACATAACATGTGTTTGGAGATGCTGTATACTTGTGACTACACCATCAAATTCAGTATCTCTTCTGAAAGAGTTCCCTCCCCCTTGGCTTTTACTTGCATGGTGCTTGCTTGTTTTTTTGTTTTTGTGTTTGTTTTTATCTTACTTTTGTTGTTCCAGCACTTAATTTATAATCTCTTGTCTCTCATACTGTAGGATGGGTTTTGGTGGTGCACATATCTTTGAGTCATTAAACCACCACCCAGATTCCTGTAACTAACTCTATTAAAACTCATTGGTTAACCAAGTAAGAATTTGGAGATAGTTTTTCTTTGGTCTGTCATGAGTTCCATATCGGAGGTGAATATACATTTGCTCAAATATCCTCAGGAATAGTATCCCATGACACCTCGTAAACACATAGTTTATTCACTTGCAAACACTAAATCTTCTCTTTTATAGACATTTAAAAACAATGGAATTTGGAAATATATATATATATATATATATATATATATATATAATTTTTTACTTGTATTTTCTCTTGAGACACAGATGGGGCATTGACTTGTGCCTGGATTTTGGTAATAATTAGTGATATTTAGCATTTGCATTGAGCTAACTTAAGTATTATTTATGTATTCCCAATTGATCTGTTTCTGGATTAAGAATTTCAGTTATATTTGTCTTCTTTTCGGTCCTTGTTGACTTGTTTTCTTCTATGTTGAATTTCTCATAAATAGAAAAGCATACACTCAAAGGTGACTCTCAAAGTGGTCTTGAGTTCAAGTTGCAAATACTATAATTAATTGTAAAAAAATCAATAAAGAAATTTAACTATCAAATTTCATTCAAGGGTACCTTTATCTCAGTCTTAAGGCTTCCCAACTATATCTTATAAATAACATGTTTGGAAATATTGAAAAATTATTCCCAATTCTATAGTTTAAACAATATAAGTTCCCCCTTTCCCTCTCCCTTTTCCTCTCTCTCTCTCTCTCCCTCTCTCTTGCTACTTTCTCCTTTCTCTGTGTATGTAAAAATCAAAAGAAAATTTTACCAAACATACTATTTCATGCCATGTAAGGCATCTGCCCATCATCTCAAAGAAACCTGTTCCCACTTTCTCTCAGAGCTGCTCTGCTCTTTGTGTCTGTTGTTGTAGGCTGTTAAACAAGGTGCAAACAAAGTTTGATTCCTTTTGAGCCAAACCCATGTGCCAAAATAGCTGAGATCTAGCAATTACTGAGATTGTTTTCTTTGTATGAATACATCCAAACAAGATCTCATGAGTGTTCAAATAGTTTGCACCTGTGTTTTGTAAAATATTCTTATATGTGATTCAGCAAACAAACAGACAAAAATAATATAATTGGGTAGAATTGAGAAGCCTATGAACCTGGCAAATTAGGATAAGATAAGCAGTATTTATTTTGAAGAAGGGTTTGTTTTAGGAATCATCTATAATTTACCCATTTGCTACAATGAAAACAGAAGGGACCAATGCAGAGCCCTTGTATTACTCTCTGATGTGTCTGGTGTTTCACCATGAGCTCTCCCAATGATGGGCACCGAGAACCACCTTTAGTCTTCTTTTATGAAACAATTTACCTAAAGTCTATATTAAGTGTTATCTAATTGTAGTCACAACTTAATTAGTAACGTAAACACAGCAAAAATAGAAAAGCTAGGCAGAATTTGTTCATCAAGCAACTTCCATATAAACCTAGACCCCAAAAGTGGTGGGTAGGGTAGCAATGACAGAGAAGGTGACTGCTGAAATACTCTAAAATGAGAAATTCTTATAGAAGGGATGTTTGAGATATGACATGTGGCTTAAAGACAAGGAAAATTGACTATGAGGAATAGCAGTGACATGATCAAATCCACCAGTGATACTTGTCTGTTAAACATTCCTAGAAGCAATAACAATAGATAACCATGCTTTCCCACAGACCACCTCATTTATTCATCTCTATTACTCTGTGAGTATATTTCCTCCTTTTCCTCTTAGTGATTGCACATGCTACAATCCCCAAACTACTGATTGGAAATAGCAACCAAAGCAAAAGGAGATATGGAAACTGAGGAAAAAAAATCCTGTCTATAATTTCCTCCAGTTATGGCTTGTGCAAGCAACAGAAAATTGGCCAAAGTCTATCCCTCCTATTTTATATATCTGTCTAATGTTCTAGAATTACTAATAATCTTGGAACAAAAAAAAAAACGCAAAAATTAGAAGTGTATAGAATCGTTCTTTGCACTGGTTGAAGCAGAAATACTACTTACAATTGACAAAGATAAAACAACCACAAATCATCTTTATCACATGGAAGAGTGGCCTTCCAGTCATGAAGTGGGAGATGGTCATTGTGGACCTCAATGCCCTCCTGGAAGTATAATAGTTACATATGAAAACTATTATGTGACCTACTCTTGCATTACTGTGTCCAGGTATTGTATCTGAAAATACCGCAGTCAACAATATGCCAACAATATAGTCAGGCTTGAGTATAGAATGCTGTTCATCACCTCTGGATTTATGGTTCCTGTTGTGTTGTAATCTCTCTTGACTTCATGATCCCTAATGTGGACATGGTCCACACATTTATTTCACATATTACTTGAGAAAACTATATTTTTTTTAGTAGGACAATATTTTTAGTAGGATAAACACTTAATAGACATTGTCTAGCATTGAGGTTTGGTCTATTGCTATGGATTATAATACATAATACTAAATGTATAATACTATACTATAATGTATAATATAGTACTATATATGTAAAATATAATACTATAATGTTTAATACTAAATTCTATACAAGAACATACAGGCCTACCAGTGGCTTCTCATATTTACAAGCTTTCCTTGTGCAAACCTTGTTCCTTGATTTAAAACTACTGGTTAAATAAAATTGGCTACAGCCAACTACCAGAGAGATTATAGGTAGGTGGATTTAGAGTGATCTAAATGGATGAAGAGAGATCAGGGAAAAGGAAGAATAAAAGAGAGAGACAGACAGAGACAGAGAAAGACAGAGACAGAGAGACAGAGAAAGACAGAAAGACAGAGAGAGAAAGAGAGAAGAGAGAAGAAAGAAGATGCTACTATGCGGAGAGAGGAGCCATGAGCATAAGGCCAAGAAAACCAAAAATATCTACCACTGGGGAGGTAGCCAAGGTTACAATTAAAAGAATGGATTAGGGTAGACCTCTAATAATTGTCAAAGCCAAATAAAATAACTATAGACTAAGTTTCACTCATTTATAACTAGTCAGAGATAAACTTAAATTATTTATACTACAGCCTAGATATTAGTTATTCTTTATTGTGATGAACAAAAGTGACTTGTGGAACAAAGACTTTATTTTGTGCTTATGGTTCCAGGGGGAGAGTCCATAGGTAAAAGGTGGTTGGAAGCTAGAGCAGTAAGCTGAGGGATCACATCCTGAATTTAGGCCATGACCTGGGAGTGGGTTGAGACCATAACCCCTCACAGCCCTAGTGACTTACCTCCTACAGCATGACTCCACCTCCTAAAGATTCCTCAACCTTAACAAGCAGCACCAACTGGGACCAACTGTTCAAATAAGTGAGGGAACTTTTCTCAATCAAATCACCACACCTATCAAAAAGTTTGTTCCTCAATTTGACTAAAATAATATAACACACTGTAATGTCTTTCTATTATCACATCAAGAATTTCAAATGCTGATATTGGTATATCCACAAAACACTGCCTTAGAAATAAGTTTAATATTGTTTTTCTTGAACTTTTAAATAACTGAAGAGAATGACTAACAAGGAGGAAAATAAGAAGTAATAGAGTCCAAATTATTCTTAGCCAGCAATTCCATAATGTTAGAACATAATTTCTCTTTTGTATATGTTTATTTTATTTTATTTCTTTGCAATCCATTTAAGGCAAGTATGCTCTGAAACTTTTACTAAAGCAAGTTTTATTTTCACCAAATGTATTGTCTATTATTCATTGTGTAGAATTTCTCAAAGTGTTCTGGGCACAATGATGTCTCCATCTGACCACTTAATACATGGTGGCATAAAAACAGCAGTTTCTGAAGATTGCTGAAACCAGCAAGGAAACACAACTGTAACAATGGTCAGCTGACATCGACTCATTGAGAAGAATGTAGACACCTGCCCGCCATGCTTATTCGCTGCCATGTGCTCAGTATCTGATATCTACCTCTAGATATGCAGAATCTCAATAACTTCAGTCATTTTACAGCAAAGATGTTTACATGATACTGTTTGAAAGGTCTTTTAAATGGTCAAGCAAAAAGTGAAGGGGAATTTCAAATCAGCTGAGTGTTTAAATATCTCTATGATTAAAATCTTCAGAGGTGGTAAAAGCCACCATGTTTATTAAGACAGACAAGTTTTAATCTTATGAAATTCCTTGAGAACCTTTTATCATGAACACAATTTCATTTGCTTGCTGAACAAATCTTCTCTGCTGTTTAATTGGTGACTAGTCTGATTTTCCCCAGTGTCCTTTCAAAGCTATGCTTAAGCTTTGTCATTCAGTATTCATTCAGAGCCTCTGGGACAAAGGAAGCTATTTCTAGCTTATCAATAGATTCAATCACTTTGTCAAAAGTTGGTTCTCACCAGCTCCCATGTCTCCTCCTCCTGTCTTCTCATACTTGTATTCTGATTTTTTTTTTTTTAAAAAAAAAAAAAATGATCGTTTTATTTAGGAAAGAAAAGTCTATTTGGAAGATTTTGAGAGTATTCCTGGAAATAACTAATCTGTGAAATAGGAAGGTTGTACCAGGCAATGAGATATGAGGTAGACAGAGCTACCCTTGTACCTTAAACACACATGAGAATTAAAACCATTAAATAATTAAATGATCATGTATAACTCACATTATAGAACATACATATGTTTTGATGCTTTTGTCCTGTAATATTCTTTTCCTTTTGTAGGAAAGCTTTAAATTTTTCTTTCTTTTCTTAAATATAGTAATACAATTTTTTAGGCTTGGCTTCCCTATCCCTCATTAACTTCAAGCTGTATCGAAGTGTATACATATGCACACATATGTATGTATTTCATAAATGACATTAGGAGATATAATGATCTCTGTCATTAGTATAGGATATAAGCAAACATATAATTGATTATAGATGTCATTACCCAGGGACAGGACGATGCTAACTCTTAGCTCATGACATCAATAGCTCCCTATGTAAAACATGCTTTGTGTTTATCGATGATCTAGTACCACGATCAATTTTACAAAGCACAAGCTGATATTATCTGTTCCACAGATGGCTCACTAAGGCAAAGAGTTTGCTAATTTGGTTGGACTTGCAGATTTTACAGTTGCAAATCTGACAACAAAACTTAGGTCATGTTCCTGAAGCTTCACAATTCCAAAGGACACTTGATGGTTTAATATTCATGTTACTTAGTTTCTTTCAATTTAAGGCTATATCTTTCCAAGACTATATATTGAAAAAAATCTCAACCACACCTTTTTAAATAATGTACAATATAATGTTCTGATATTTGAATGTCATATGGATCAATTCAGTCAAGCTTAGAAACCTAGGCATCATTTCATGACTCAATATTTGAGAGAATTTGAGAGTTACTCTTTGAGTGATGCTAAAGTATCTCCTACTCATTGGTAAGCACTGTAACACATATTTAATATTAATTTGGGTTTCTTTTATCATTTAGTTCCCAGATAAAAGACCTAAAAGTTTTATATTTATAATAAACCTTAGCGGCATCAGAGCTGGGCAGATATCAACCTTTTACGGCTATTTTGTCTACTTCCCTACCAAGAACCCTGAGTTATAATTTGCCATGTTTGGCCTGGACTACTTTTACTCCAATTGGCCAGCCCTCATGGCCATGTTTTTGTGATTCACCTACCCCATGGTGTCTTCTCCTCTCTCTTCCCCTTTCTCCCCTCATCTCTGTTCATCCCCCAAGCCTGGCAACAGAAGCCCCCCTCCCTCACCTCTCTTCTGCCAAGCTATAGGTTGTAGGCATCTTTATTGTCCAATCAGGGATAACTTGGGGGACAAGGATACATAGCATCACTTGGTGTACTTGAGGATCTCCTTGTTCCTGAGGCAACCGGGACCAGTATTTAACATTACAAGATATAGCAACAGATGAAACCTCTACAGCTAAGTGTTTACACCCTGCTTGCTAACAGATCTCAAAAAAAAAACCAAAACAAAACAAAAAAAACCAAAAAAACAGTCAATCTGAGATCTTGGCTATTGCCTGTCTTTTACCCCTTGTCTCTGTTAACTGCCATTCTGTTGTGCATTCCTATGAGTCAGTTCCACATGCATGTCAAAACACGCAGTGTTTGACTTATAAGTGTGGAATGCTTTGGGAGTTCTCAGAAGTGAAATTCTGTGGCAAAACATAACTCTATTTTTAGGGTTTTTGTAAATATTTAAAACTTTTGATCAGCAGTTATTCATTACATATATCAGCTTTAGTGTGACATCTAAGCACATCCATTAGTTGACTATAGCTCTTCGTCTAGGGGTGGGACTTAAAACAGTGATTCCCCAATCACATTGAGATGTCCACTGGTGGAGATTGTTCATATTGTTGAGATTTCATGAACACAAAGATGCTGCCCCTCAGCAGGTGATCTTATCCTCTGGCTCTTCCAAGTGCCTCTTACTCTATCCTTCCTGAAACTTCCATGTAGACATTGTAGGTGTCTTGGGGCTAGGCACAGCATGGTCATTTAGTCTCTGCATTTTCCCCAGTTGTAAATCTCTGTGGTTAATTGAAATATTGTTTAATTTTACATTGAGTTTTTGTTGTTGTTGTTGTTGTGGTTGTTGTTGTTTTGCTACCAATCATTTGGAGTGTTTAATTTTACGTTTGACTTTCTTACATATTTTTGCTATCAATCATTTAGGAATGTATACTTCAACTATTGTGTTTGTGTGTATGAACTGACTCTAAGAAAGCAAGGTGCCTAAACACTGAAGTTATGAAAGGCTAGTGAAATAAACTGAAGAAGATCTGAAAAGATAGGAAGATATTTATTGTTTACACACTACAAGAAACAAGATTGTTAAAACAGTTAATACAGAAAGAAAAATGGAGGTTAAATACAATTCCTATGCTATTTTATGATGCATAGAGAAAACAAACACCCAAGTACACACAGAGAGAATGAATCAGAGGGGGGAAGGAAGGGAGGAAGGAACAAAGAACAAACTAAATAATTAAGGCAATTATAAACAACAAAGGAAAAAAAGCAGAAAACATCATAATTTCTGACTTGAAATTACAGCCAATCGATAGTGATTGAAACAGTGTAACGGGCACTAGCACAGAGGAGAACCCAGATATCAACTCCCACATTATAAATTAATTTTAAATATAGTGTCCATACATGTACAACGGAAACACAATCAGCAGTTTTCAGAACAAGACATAGCTACAGGCAAAAGGATGAAATTGGCCTTTCCCACACAATCAATTAAAACATCATAAAGATCTAAGCTGCCATCTGGAATCTTAAACCCAGGAGCAGAAAACTCAGGGAGGAGGAAGTAGCACCATGAGTCTGTGCAAGGATTCTGAAAGTCTATCCTCACAGTGGAGGCGCAGGGGCAGCAGTGAACACACTTGGCTGCGTCACAGTAAAGCGTTCTGCACTGCAGAGGAAGTGACTGGGTGTCTGGCAGCTGGGAGTTCAGGGTTACTGAACTAAGCTGTTGCCAATTCAGCACACAGCTTTTTTTTTTTTCTTTAAATAATTTCTTTCCTATCCAAAGTGTGTTCTTCCAGAGTGCTTTTTCTCAGCCCAGTAAGGAAATGAAATCCTTCTTGGCCTAAGGTGACAATGAGCATGATGCAGATGATGCCATGTTAGGTGTTTTGTGTGCGTGGGGCCCTCCTCATACCTGTCCTTCTGATTAAAGGGGGAGGGAGGAGTTTCAAAAGAACACTAAAAAATTAATATTGTTTTTTAAAAGAGAGTGATAAAATATGTTGAAAGCGTTTAAATGAATCCTCCTCCGTGCTGAACGTATAACTGATTTATTTTCCTGCAGCACAGATGAGAAGATGTTTAGACTATTTTTCTTTTCTATGAAATCTTACATCCCATGAATTCTAAGGAATCACAGAGGAGATCCTGTCTTTCGTCAGTTATGTATTAAGGACCTGGTAAATACCCAAATGCCAAGTAACAGTGACTCTCTCTTCACTGCCAACACACACACAGCTTTCACTTCCACAGAGGAAATGGTGTCCGAAGCACATTTGTGATGTTTGAAGTTTCTCTCTCCCAATTTCTCCTTTCTTCTCCATCCCACTTCCTCAAAGTCTGGGTAAGTTTCCACTCCAGTTGTGCAGATACCCACAGCCAAATATCAGAAGGAGCTCCAGAAATCTTGTGAAAGGGTTGGGAGAAGGGCTGAAGAACCCAGAGGAGATAGGATCTCCACAAGAAAACCAGCAGAGTCAACTAACCTGGACCTTTGGGAGATCCCAGAGACTGAACCACCAGCCAAAGAACATGCAAGGGCTGGACTTAGCTCCCCCGAACGTTCTCCTTTCTAACAAGATCATTATCCCTGCCCATGGGATGGTGCTATCCACATTAAAGTGGTCTCCTCTTTCCAATTAATCCAATATAAAAGCTCCCTTACAAACATGTCTGGAAGCATGTCCTCTAGGTAATCCTAGAACCAATAAAATCAATAATCAATATGACCCATCAAAGCTATTTTCTGGAATCTTCTCAAGCAATGAGTTAGAAAAATAGGGACATGAACTTGTAACTTCTTGGCTGTTAGAGACATTTCTATAAGGGTAACTTTACACTTTAGGACAATACCGACAGGTTCTCCATTTTTGCATATTACCCTATTCATCTGCTTATTTTTCTTTTCTCTGCTAAAAATTTATATAGTGACTTAAGCACACAGACGGTTATGAGAATAAGTATTAAAATTTTCTTACAGTCTAGTAAGTTCATTGGTTTTCTGTTGCTGTAGCATAAAATAAACATCTTAACAGGAGAGATGTATTTTGACTCACTGTTTCAATCCACCATCTTGTTTCTGTGGCTTCTAGTCCTGACAGAAGGTGGACACTGTGGTAGAAATGTGTGGTGGAGGAAAACAGCTTTGAGAGGAAAAGCCAGTGCCTGCTGCACCTCCAAGGATATAACCCCCCAGGGACTGACTTCCTCTGAAACACAGCTTTGAATGTTTCTTCACCTCTCATGAGCAGCACCAGTTGGGGACATGGGAGCCTGGGGAACATTAACGATCAAACCATTACACCTCTTATTTGTTTAGAAGGGAACATGATTTCCAGAGAACTATTTCAAAATATATCCAGACCTTGTGAGATTGTATGGTTTCTAAAATAAGAAAGGTCTTAAGCTCTGCAGATTCCCTCAGGCAGTAGACTGAGGCACTGACCCTGGAATATAAGAGCCGAGGTGACATTTGAAACTGTGTTCGATGCTGAAAAACATGGACTCTGCTCCCTTTCTCTAATAAAATAATGTCCTGCAGCCATAATGAGGTTCACTGGAAAATAAATTCCAAAGGTAGGTCTTGCTGAAGAGCCATGCTTGAAAAAGACTCAAATTTGTGTTGAAAATGAAAACAAAAAATCTGTACGACAGGACTTGTGGTAAAACAGGTACTTTAGAGTCTTGAGAAGATTGGATCACTTGGATCTTTCTGCTTACGCTTCAACTAGAAACTTGCCAAAATAGTCATAGAGTCGAACTGTCAAAGAACGGAAGTCAGAACTTGTGTCTATTTTTATTTCTTAGCTGATATTTCCCCCATGTTCAACATTGCCACAAGCTTTGCTTAGCTAACTAGTCTCAGGCTCCAATTTCAACTGTATTACTAGAGACGCCATGTTCTTTCAGAAGTCACATTGCAGAAAGTCGTAAAACTAGAGAAAGCAGAGAAGGCGTTTAAAAAACTGTTCCCTTCTGTGAGGTTTGTTCTCAAACTCTTTTAATTCATCTGTAAAAGGTTTGCTTAGAGTATGGTGATAGCAATGCACAGCACAGACACGTGACAGGGATGCATGGCGCAGACACGTGACTTGGTAGAAAAACGGCAGTGATGCATAGGAGGTTCAGAACCGATGCTTCAGTTCTCTCCCAGCTTTCTTCACACTTCTCTTTGTCTTTTCACTTCACCCCCTCAGGTTTAACCTCCCTCCCTCCCTCCCTCTCTCTCCTTTCCTCTCTCCCTCCCTCTTTACTTCTTACCCTTCTTCCATCCATCTTATCTTCTCATCCTTTCTTCTTTCAACTTTTCTTCCTTCAATTTCCCTCATAATGCTATTGATTCTGTATCCCGTTTCCTTCCTTAGAGGCAAAATAAGATAATTATCCAGTTGTTTGCAATCTTGTAAGGAAGTACATACAACTGCCCTGATATTTTCCAGCTTTTGAAAATCTGAGCACATTGCTTACTTGATTCAGGCTTTACTTATCCCACCTACAAAATGAAGCCACTGGTGAGTGCATAAGAGTAACATTACAAAATTATTAGAAAAAAGGGGTGATAGTTGAGAAATGTAAAACTCCCAGTAAGTGCAAAGCCTTGTGTTTAAATATTTCTCCCTTGCTTTTGTTTTTCCCATATTTCTGACTACCCTTAAACTTGGGATTCTAGACATTGCAACGTTCTGTTTTGGGTGACACAGTGAAAGAAACCTCATTATCTGGCACATTTGATGAATCATCTACAAGATAGACAAAAGCAAGAATGAACAAATTAAAAATGTCTGGTTCTTTGAAAGATTTTTAAACAAATGCCCATTACTTATATACTTAATACCAAATAAAAGCCAGTTGGCCCAGGTACTACATAGGGTAAAGGATATGTTGTCATACTATAGGACATCGCTGACACACAGATATTCAGAAACAAAGGTAGGTTCCAACATAAACATCTCCTTGTACATTGCACATCATATTGAGGAAACACCAACTCAATTTTATCATCATGAGGACAGAGAGAGAGAGAGAGAGAGAGAGAGAGAGAGAGAGAGAGAGTGTTCAAACTTAGTTCAGGAAAAAATATATCCAAATTCTTCTGTCCAGTCTTTCCCCCAGACTCTTTAGTATACATTTTGGTCAAGTACTTGTAATACCTTGGCACTTCTTAATCTAATTGAATATTGGTCTTGCAATATGTGCTATTTGAAGCAATCAGGTTGAAATCAGAAACTTATGCTTGAGTTTCTTGGCCATGTTATCTACTTCATAACGGTAAGATCAAAATTCACTCACAAAGGTAGCCAGTTGCGCAGGGCTGGAGGTAGCCAGTTGCTCAGGGCTGGTACAGAGCTACAGATCTGGAAACAATAAAAAGTTTCTAACTTTCAAACTCCTGCTGATTCAAGACCAGCAAGCAAACTCTCTCTGGAGTCAGCCTAAGGACCTACGGCTGCTGATGCAGGAGCAGCCAGAGAGACTCTCAGAGAAGTCAGCCCTGGGACTTTTGCTCTAATAAAAACCATCAGTGCAATGAGTATGATAGGTCAGATTGAAGCTGTGGGTGTGACTCATTGATGAGTGCTTGCCTGGCATGAACAAGGGCTAGGACTGATCCCCAGCATCACATAAACTGAGCATTGTGATGACTCCCATAATTATATCACTGGAGCCAAGAGAATCTGAAGCTCCTGGTCAGATTTAGCTACACAGGTAGTTTGAGGCTACCCTAGGCTACATGAGATGTTGCCTCAAAATAAATAGATATGCTGAGAATAGTGTTTTCTATTTTTGTAAATAACAAAAACATGGTATGCTTTAAAATCTAAAGGGTCAGGAAAGGAAATCCAGAGTCACTGTGCCTTTGGATATGATGAGATTTGTAAATCACATTGGTTGAACTTTATGTTCGAATCAATTCAATAACTCCAAATTTGAGTAGAGAATAAAGATTCACTCTAATGTTAACATTGTTTGAACATCTCATAACTCATGAGACAAACTGGATCTTTGACAAAGCAGAGAAATTAATCACTGAGCCAAGTTTGCAGTGGTGACTGACTGCAGATAGTTTTGAAGGATAACTCATGGTCACACACACCCCCTCAAGATGATTATAGATCACAGATATTTACATCTTCAATAGAGAGTGAGAACACTTTCCATTGTAAGTAAAGGCCCATGATCAATGGGGGCGTTGTTCCTTTTAGTGAGTTCAAGTGTGGTATTGATTTTCTTCCCTTAGAGATATCTAGATTATTGTTTAAAGTCCCATTAACTCTGTTAAGAAGAAATGATAGCTGTTGTTATTTATAAGCACTTAGCATGATTTTTCGAGTATCAATTTCACTCCCATGACTTGAGATGCTGAAGATACAGTGAAGATAAATTTAAAAAGGAAAATGTCTTATAGAAAATCGTGACTAAAACCATCTGCTGGTGAGATGTGGAAAGGAGACGACATCCATATTTAAAAATGTAAATAGCCGTTCAGCTGTAATACAGGTTCTTGATAAATAACAAAAACATGATATGTTGTAAAAAGTAAAGGGGCAGGAGAGGAAATCCAGAAGCACCTTGCCTTTAGATATGATGAAATTTGTAAATCATGTAAGATGGAGATTAACTGTGGACTTTGCAGAACATGCCATTTTCCAAGGGCCAGAGACATGAAGAGGCAGGAACTCCAGACTGAGGGTGAATCTTGACAAACAAGACAAACACTGAAGCTTCACACAATCATGGTCTCCTTACCATGCTGTCTCTGTTTAGGTTAGGCTTTATTTCTCTACTGTAGGCATGGCATGTAGAAATTTCCTTTATGGGCATCACAACATAGAAGAAACACAATGTGTTTTCGTTCATAGCCTCTCATGCATGCCATGTATTTCCAGCCCAAATGTTGACAAAGTTGTGAAAGCAGGAGACTATGTGGATATTTTGGAGACACTAAACCTCTCTACATTTATATGCATATTGAATGCTGGAAATCCATCCTACTAATGAAGACTTCAACTGATAGGTGTGTGTTATTGCAGTCTTGTAAGACATTAATGAGTGGTGGATATAAAACAACATGTTGAAATGAAATTATAGAGGCTTTTGAACATCAAAATGAGCACTCTATCTTTAAAACTACCAGAAGCCATTAATAATTCTGAGTCCAAAAAATGTCACAATCTAGAATATATTCTTAATAATCAAAGTGTGGTCTCTGTCATTTTCTGTCTACCTTTTCTTCCTCTGTGGTCTGTCTAAAGGGGGGGGGGAATATAACCCATCAGGCATTAGAAAGTTTGTCCAGTAGAGAAAATAAGATTTTTCAGGTCTTTAAACCCTTACTCAGAAGTGGGAAAAAATCAAATAAACAAATTGTTTCTTTGCTGCCATCCAGTGCATTGATTTGCTATGTGGTGCCAGGCACGCTGATGTATCTAAGTTGTCAGTCAAGGTGGGTTGATACAACAAAATGTCACACACTGGTTGTTTAAATCACTGAAACTATGATTTCTTCACAATCAAGATAGATGCTGAAGTTCAGAGATCCCGGATACAGCATGCTTGCCTTCTGATACGGGTCTTTTCAAGCTCCATTGTTACTGGGTGCTTCCAGGGTGAGGAGAATGATACCAACTACTCTGGTATCTAATATAAGGGAACTAATCCTGCTGAAAGACGATCCCCATGGCTTCATCTGAACTTGCTTGTTTCTCAACAGTCCACCTCCAAGTACATTACTTTGGAGATTCTGAGTTGAGCATATGAAGCACAGTGTGCGTGGAAACTATTCAGTTTATAATCAACTTATATGTGAGATTTGCTCTTGGCAGGAAGCAGAACACTCCCAGTTCTGACCCTGATCCATGTTCAAGACAATATTATCACCAAATTTTCCTCAACATGTCAAAATATACTGCCTAACATCCCAGACATGGGAGGGTTTGCCCAGTAGAAATAATAAAATTCGACAAATGGCCTTGATTCCATGTTATTTCTTCAGTAATCAAACTCTACAGTGGATTTTACTATGAGAAATTTTACTATTGTCGTTATAACTAGGATCAGTGTGAGATATAATTGTTCTCTAATTGACTCATTTACAATGGCTATAAATGATTTTATACTTACAAGAGTAGTTACTGACCCATTTTACCTATGTAATTATTTTATCTTATTAACATTATGTAACATATAATGCAGCTGCACATGTGAATGTAAAGCTAACAAGCTGCACCTTTATGTTCTAAATACTAACCACAACGGAAGACAAATATCTATTAATAGAAAAACAGCTACTAAAGTAGTGATTAAGATGTGTGAGTGGAGGGCTGGAAGGATGGCTCAGTGGGTAAGAGTACTGTCTGCTCTTCCAGAGGTCCTGAGTTCAATTCCCAGCAACTGCATGGTGGCTCACAACCATCTATAGTAGGATCTGATGCCCTCTTCTACCATGCAGTTATACATATAGATAAAGCATTCATATACATAAAAGTAAATAAATCTTTTTTAAAAGCTGGCATGGTGGAGTACACTTAACTTCATCACAGAGGAGGTCAGAGGCACTCAGATCTCTGGTCTATAAAGTGAGTCTAGTTAAAGACCAATTAATAGATAGATAGAGAGATAGATAAATAGATAGATAGATAAAATGAAAGGGTGAACAAAGGCAAATACGTGCATATCTTGTGATTCTCACAAATCTACACAGATGTGTCATATTTTAGTAGTATTGTAAAAATAGCAAAAAGTTACAATTTATTTACTTGTTTGCTTACAGTCTTAGAGTTCTGGAGAATATCCATAATTTCAAACTTTTCTTCACTCTGAAGGAACTATATTAAAAACAAACAAACAAACAAACAAAAACAAATTACAAACAAAAATATTTTCTTAAAAAGAAAAAGGGAATCATGAAAGAAGTAGACAAAAAGCAGTTTAGTTTTGGTAAAGAAATTGCTCCTAAATAAATAATGTGAGATAGTCAATCAAGACAGAGGAAGAGAGATAAGTTGTTGAATTAAAATATTCGGGTGTTAGGGATGAAAGCAATGTGGTCAAGTGTTGGTGTGCGTTGGCTGATCTATAGTGAAATAATTATATTTAAGAAGTAAACTTAATAACAGCTCTCTGACTCTACATTAAAGTCAGTTTTGTAATCCATCATATTTGAGATGAATCAACATATCTTCTTTGATTTGGCAGATCTAAGTCACAGTTGATCCTTCAACAACCAGACATGAGTGGTCTTCTGGACATTGTTCGTCCTTGACATTAAAAGAGAGCCAATGCTCCACTAAGGGAGAGCTGAACACAGACGACCCAATGGCGCGGCCCACTCCAACACCCCCATCGCACCCCCTGCAGAAGCAGAGGTGGCGGATGAATCCAAGTGCTGCTGCTTCTAACAAGAGGAGAAAGAGAAAATTGCTGCAGCGACATAAGTGAGGGTGGGTGCAGCCGCTGCCCAAGATCCCCAGGCAGGTGTCTAGGAAGCTGACAGTGTCCTTGGTGGCGTGGGGCTCCTTGGCCCACCTGCAGGCACCATCTTTCGGGACTTGGGGTCACTTCCTTCACACAGGACTTTGGCGGAAATCTCTACATACCCTTCGAGAGCATTAACTATTTAAAACCAGGAGAGAATTGTCGCGCCGTCCCTGCTGCGCCCCTGTTAGCTCATAAAGTCCAGCTTGTACCCTCAATCCAAAGACCATTTTCTTGAGGGAGGCAAGCCCGCGGCATGGGTGTCACACGGATAGGCCTCAGCAACCAAAGGGGAGGCACATGCACTACCACAATGATGCACCAAAGCCCGAGGCAGAGCACGGGATGGTCACCACACAGGGACTGGTATGGACCCCACAGAGCTGTGACCCATGTCCCTACGTGCAGGGCCCACGGGACAGAATCTCCTTAATGCCCGTCCCGGGGCAGCAGAGAGGTGGTCCCACGGGAGGGCCAGGTCTTGGTCGTGGGAGCTTTATGTAGCGTACAGAAATGAACTTACGTTTCTCAGATGCTTCCTTGAAGCCGTAGAGTTTAGGGGCTTTTTTAAAAAATAAAAGAAGACCATCCCAGGAGAGAGAGAGAGAGAGAGAGAGAGAGAGAGAGAGAGAGAGAGAGAATGGGTTCATGTTAGGTGACAAAAGAAAATGACTGTAATGACTGCGTTCCTAGCTGTCAGTCACAGGAGAAAGAAGGTCAACCCTCAGATTTGTCAGGTGAGTGGAGAACTCATCATACACCAGATATCACACACTAACTACACTTGGTGTCTTATACTAGTCACCAAGAAGGATTACCTGCCTAAATAGTTTAGCATTTCTCAATTTTCCAAATAAATCGCAGAGCATGGCTAGGCTAGGAAGCATTCAACCAGTTAAAGGTTTTGTCCCTGGGTTTTGTTTTGTTTGTTTGTTTGTTTTGTGTTGCTTTTGCTAGCTGGATACGAGGAAACCTTTAACGCACTTAGTATTAAAAAGGCATTAACCAAATGTCTCATTCAATGGGGCTGACAATACTGTGATGGGACACTGAGATGATTTCACGAGATGATTTTATCTCTAGGTTAATCCCCCAATGAGTACATATTGGATGATCCATTAGGAGATGGAGCCTGGATGAAGGAAGAACGTCCCTGGGTGATTTGTCTCTAAAGGATATAATTTTGTTGCTGGAGCCTTCCTTACTTGCTCTGTGCTTCCTCACTGGCACAAAGTGAACAGCTTTGCTCTCTGCAGTCGTCTACCCCATCACGATATTGTCAGCCCCCACTGAGAGGGACCATTTGTTAGTGGTTTTTTAGTGATAACTGTGTTACAGTTTTCCTCTTACCCAGCTAGTTAGCAAAATAATTGAGACTGGGCTATATTATTTATTTAAAAAGCTTTAAGGGTACAATCACAGCAATTATTACTCTATTTTAATCTTCTATGATAATATGGTGACCTCACAGCCCAAATCCCCAAGATGCTTATATTTTATGGCTTTCTCTTCCAGGTGTTTTTCTTATGGTCTATTCTAGGGTAATTCCCTTACTTCCTCCCTCTCTTACCCCATTCCCTGGTTGTCAGGAAGTTCCACCCTACTCTCTCCCTGTTCAGTTGTTGTACCCAATCTTGAGACAGTAGATTCTCTGAATAAGGATTGCAACCAGATATAAGGGAGACAGAAATCAGCATTTGAATCTTTATACAAAGCACAATAACATTAGGCCTACAGCCTTTGAAATCCTTCCTCCCTGAATTCTTTCTCTCGGATGCTTTATTTTGTTGGCAAGGGACTTACAGGAACACTTAAGAAATGAAGAATACCCTCTGCAACCTAGGTGTTGGCATTATCTCTTTCCTTCATTGTATTTCTCCACTTCATTTTCAGTGCTTGTCAAATTTTCTTAATGGCAAAAGGAAGCTTAGCTATCCTGTGATGAGAAATTTTATAGATATGAAAAGCCTGCTTGTTTCAAAATAAAGGAGAGAAATAGGATAATGTCCAGTATACTGGATTAATGAAATAAGGAACACTATCTTTTGTGTGTGTGATCTGCATTACCAGATCCTTTAGAATAGTGTTTGTCCCCTTTTGCTCACTATAGTGACTATCTAACCTTTATGTTCTTTAGGCAATAGGTGAAGTATGGAAGGAGATTAAGTGTTGCATAGAAGCATCAAGAATTGGATAACCCTCCCCCATCTTCCCATTAAGTGTTTAGGAGATCTCTCATTTTCATATGCAACTACTGATTAAATTCCACTGAAGGTTTCCAATTTTTAACAAAAATCACTTTCTAATTATCCAGGGCAGTATTATTGAGTATATCAAAGGTTGTTTTACATCCTGTAAATAGCTAAAATTTTTTGACAGTTGAAATTTAAACATTTAACAAGATAAAACTCTGAGACACACACACACACACACAGAGGAGAGGGGGGGGGGTGTAGGACAAAAGAAAAAAAGATTTGAAGAAAAATGTTTTATGTGCCTTGGAGAATAAAGACACCAGGTAAAAAGTCCTCCAAGTCTCCTGTGAGCTGGCAGAGAGAGTCTGGAATCACTTCATTTGATGCAGGCCCAGACTTACAAAGATAAACATGGGACAGGAAGAAGAAAGCACAGACAGAGTTAGGGCAAGCAGTACAGAAATATCAAAGAAAGACTGATGGAGACCACAGAGTGTACAGGACTGAGACCTGAAACACAGAAGTTGAAGCCTGTAAATGCCAGCCTAGCCCTTCCCCTAACACAGAAGATACCTGACCCTTGCCCCCCACACTATGTAGACTGAAAACTTACCATACAGTAGCTGGGAGCCCACAGAACTGCAAGGACAGTTAAGATACCAGGATGCATGAGAATTCTTCATATTCGTTCTATCATTCTAGTCACACACTTAGAGCATGATGTGAGTATATACTTGAATACATATATTGATTTTCCTTAGTGAGAGACACTATTAAGATGTTTCTATAATTCTATACTTCAGTAAAGATGTGTCTCCTGACAATGCCGTAGGTGGTATTTGGTTACAAGAATATAAAAAACAACACTTGTCAGTTGAACTGTCCTTTTGAGAACAGTGAACTTAGCTGACTTCTCTCCTCCTTAGGCATGTGAGACCCTGCTTCTGGTGATAATGGAACGGTATAAACTAAGTTTTCCTTTCCACACCAAATATCCAACTACAAAATGGGATGGAAAAGAATGTGCTTTAACTACTGTCTTTCAGTCAGTGAAGTCATGGATCTTGGAGGACAATCTACAACCAACATTTTATGGAATGAGCATAAATCCTGTATATTCTATGTTATATAGAGAATATATGTTACATATTAATAATTACATAAATATGTACTATATATGATATATTGTATACTATATACTAATTACATTTATATGCTGTATGCTGTATACTGTATAATATATAGATATTGATAGATATTGATATTCTATATTATATATATTAAATCCTATGTATCCTATATTCTATAAGATCCTAAATATTATCCTTATATCCATAGAGAAGTGTAGTTCTCCTTCCTCATCAAGGAAACTTTTCTTTGCAATAGACTGAAACCATCAAAGAAATCCCCAACCAATCAAAATGCAGAGTTATAGAGTCCAGTCCCAGTGGTTACATTTCCAAAACACTCCTGCAACTAAGGATCAGGAATCATTTTGGAAGAAGTGATGGAATGATCATAACATCTAGAGGATAGAAAGTTGGCTATGAGCCTACTCACCTAAAGTGTCAGAGAAGTTGGATCTGTGAAGTCCCATCAATATTATTGGCTAAACATAACCTGAACAAGGAATACATGATAACATGGAAGGGTAGATGCTTGCAAAGGCTCAACTCTAGATGAAGAACTTTAGGAAACAAAAAATATTTAGGGCCAGATAAATAGTTTTCCTTAGGGATTATCACCTTAATTGATTATCCTGATAACATACATACAACTAACATACACAATGAGCAGGTTGCATTGGTGTATTTAGGCATACACACAAACACAGATATGCACACACACACACACACACACACATACACACACACACACGAACACACACACCAATAATTGAAAAGAAGTCATGAATTTTTGTCCCGCGCTACGGTCTCGCCAGCAAGAACGACGCGGCACACATAGGATCCTTCTGCAGTAAAAGCTTTAATGCATCTTGAGAGGGAGAGCATAAGCTTGCCACGAATGGAGACTCAGAACAATAGAATACTCGCCCTTTATATGGGTCACAGCGCTTGCCTGGGACATGGAGCTTCCCCATTGGCTCCCGCACACCAGGCCAGATGCCGCCACGAGAGAGGCTGAGACTCTGAGGTGGAAAATTACCAGGTGCATGTGCACTAGCCTGTTTACAACTTGTCCTCGGCCGAATGTAGGCGCCATCTTGTAATGGCGGATGTGGGTGCTCAGGCGCCTCCCAACAAATTTTAAAGAGTACAAGGTGAAGATACATAGAAAGGTTTGGAGGGAAAAAAAGGAATGGTGAAATGATGCAATTAATATGATAACCTTAAAATATAAACAAATATTAAGAAATAAGTTACTGAAGATTGGTGAACAAATGATTCAGCTAAGACATTTGTACCATTGAGTTGGATCTCCAGGTAGTACAGAGGTGGAGGCTGAGGGAACCTTTAGGATGCAATCTAATGGTGTTCAGACACTGAGATGATTTGAATAGGTTTGACCCCCAAAGATTTTTGTGTTTGAATTCTTGACTGTAGAGAGTGGCACTATTACAAGGTGTGGCCTCATTGGAGGAGGTATACCCTTGTTGGAGGAAGTGTGTCACTGTGCAGGTGGGCTTTGAGGCCTCCTCTACTTAGGCTCTTCCGAGTGCTGAAGATGGTCCCCTTCTAGCTGCCTACAGGAGACAATCTCTTTCTGCTACCTTTAGATGAAAATGTAGAACTCTTGGCTCCTCCAGCAGCATGTCTGCCTGCATGCCGCCATGCTTCCCACAATGATGATAATAAACTGAACTTCTGAAACTCTAACCAGCCCCAATTAAATGTTTGACTTCATAGGAGTTGCCTTGGTCACGGCGTCTCTTCACCTCAATGGAAACCCTAACTAAGATGGACTCCATCAGGCTCAGAGTGATGGGGTGTGAAGGTTAATGAGACCACTTTCCTGCTCTTAGAATGAGAGCAGTAATAAAGTAAGATGAAAACAAGACCTTGCTATAGGTCAAGAAAATCCAAGATCTTCAAATCAAGATTGAAGGGATGAATCTTTAGAGTCTACAGAAGCAGATCCACCTCCTTTCTGTTTGGGGATAAGCAAGAACCCTGAAGTGCTGGACAGTAGCCATAAGGCTCATGGGAGGGATGAAGGGTGCATTCTCCATAGTGGATTGTGCTGCCCATATCAAGAGTGGTATGTTAGGTCTGTTATGTGCATTGTTGACCTGTAATATTCTCAACCTAAGCCCATCAGCATACAGGAAAGCATCAGGATATTTAAAACATTTCAGGAATATCTTTCTTCTTTGGTGCCACCATCAAGGTTGGCTGTGCTTCACTCAAAAATGAGTTTCATAATAAACTATAACATTTTACAGACACAAAATAATCTAACATAGCCAGAATCCCAGTGTATCTGAACCTAGGCTCCTTTCAGAGTGCTATAAATAAAGAGATGGGAGCAAGGGAAGAAATCTTGATTTTGTTCAAAGCAACTTAACTCATGAGGTTGTTACACTGAAAAGTATTATAAAAATCAAGTTTGCTATCTGTTCATGCACTTGAGAATTCTCTGAGACAATGGCATTAGTAATATTTGGAAATTATGTTCTCAATATTTATAAAACTAACAACATTCTTTCTGGAAAAAGTAATCAACACACAAAAAGCCTATTTCATGCAAACAGAATTATTCAGGAGTCATAGTTAGGACCAGCCTCAGCAGCTCTACTGACTTAAGGCCATTCTCTCTTGCTCTGGTCATATTTTACTGAAATTATTGTGTTTTTAATGAGGTACAAATTCTGTGCCTTCACTTCTCCAGTTCTATAATTATTTAAACAAATTGTACTTGTATTTTGAAGGTATGCGAGACTCAGAAACATAGGGAGTGGAATATAGAGAACCTTCTTGACCATGGGGACTCGGATTGTTAGCCTGGGTTGGGTTATGAGGTTCCTAGTAAGCAGTGTACCATGGCTTTCTTGTGGTTGGTACTGGGCTTCCTGATGGTGACATTTGGAGCATTGATCTGATGAGAGGTCCCAGCAGGTTTCAGTTGAAACTAGTTTCTTGGTTGGGGATGGGACTTAGTGTTCACTTCCCTTTTTCCATGCTGGAATGTTTTCTTGTTTTATTCTAATTCTATTTAGAAATATGAAGTCTAGAATTGCACATGATACTTCTTGATAAATGCCATGTGCTCACAGAAAGGTTATGAAAAGAGCTCAGAAGCTGTAGGTTTCAAGGAGGCTTTACTGGAGGCACATGCAAAGATTCAGCACAGGCAGGTCTCTGTTAGTTTAACAAGCTGGTTCAAAGAGGGGGGTGCTGATTCAAGGCCCAGGTTTGATTGAGTTCAATGAAGACTATTTTGAGTGGACTGGTTTACAGTTGAAGCCCTAGGGACAAACTAAGAATTTGCCATTACCCAGTTCTATGATACATGCATTAGAGGGTCTTGTGACAGGTACATGAATGCTGCTGTGTCTCAGTGAAAGGGCCTTCAGGTGGGTGGATGATGCCATATTTTAGCGTTAGGTAGCCACTCTCTGATGTGGCCCAGGTGAAGAATTATATCACCTAGTGGCCTATAGCATGTTACATGAGCTCACAGACCCACGTTTTCTGATATGTCTGTGACCTGTCCATCGTTTCCATGTGCTCTTGATTTAGTTTGTTGAATTCATAGGTGGTGGTGCTTTACTTGGACAAGTAAGTTATCAATGTGAACCTAGTAGCTTGTGCTTCAAGATTGGAGACTGTTCCCTTCAACAGACAAGACATGGAACCCATCTGCAGTGGCATTTGCTTGTTAATATGGCTACACTCAGAGCAAGGTGCAGTCTTACGGCTCTGCTATCTGTTGTGTGGGGTTAACCTTGGGAGGCAGCAATCTGATCTCCACATGATTACTCCATTTACTAGAGGAACATGAGCAATCGAGAGATGATGCCCTTAAACAAATCTTCCAAGTTCTGAGTTACAGGGATCCTGGAGAAGAAAGGACAAACACTATAGCACTGTTATACTTGATACATTGGTTTATGAATACATAGCCCTTTTATTTGTTTGACTGACTTAACATTCTCCAGATGATGAAGCGTAAGAAGATGGAGCCTGGCAAGCTCTTGTGTTTGCACACTCGCTCATATTCTCTCTCTCTCTCTCTCTCTCTCTCTCTCTCTCTCTCTCTCTCTCTTTCCCTTTCTCTCTCTCTCCAAGACTGCCTGCACATATATACTTTCAGAACTTTCTTGCCACCTCTGTACTCCACCCTGTAATGGAAGAAGAACAACAAAACTTGTCGGCAAGGAAGCCTTTCCCTATGCCTTTCTCAAGTTTGCAAACACCATTATGAAGCTGTACATAATGTTTCTATTCTAATATCATATGAATCCCTATTTGATATGAAAAGATGGGCTATTTAGAAAGATATTAAACATCATGCCTTGGCCTTTAAGTTTTATATCTAGTCACTAACCAGAATCAACACAGCAATAGCCAGAAGCTATAGATCATATACAATTCTAGTATAATACATGCTACATGTATAGAAAATGCCTCAATCATATTCCAGCTAATATTTTACAGAGTTGCTTGAAATTTAATCAAATTTAATATTTTTGCTCTTTTCGGTATGAATCAACAAATTTGAATCTGGCAAAGCCAATTAACTTAAATCTTACATTTTCATCTTAAAGCAAAAATGTGTCACTAGATGAGAAGCTAGGATTCTGGGTCCAGAGAGATAAGTAACTAAGAACCAAATAGGCTCGTGGGAAGAAATTCTATTCAAAGTACCAATTATTACTTCATGCCCACTGCTTTTCCAAACCAGTATTCAAAGAGGTGTTCGTACGGCCATACTCAGACCTTCTAATTATTTGTAAATAGCCCAAAGATGACCAAAGCCAAAGATGTTACATATGTCTGGTAATTACATTCAGATTTTTCTAGTCTAAGGGTAAGACAGAAAGATTTGAAATTATCTTTCAAGATAATTACATGAAAATAAATAGAAATAAAGAGAAGGGAGAGATTAAAACCCAGAACAATAAGAGCTCCAAATATGCCTTTATACTTCCCACGGGCCACTCTTCAGTAGTTCTGTACAGGAAATGGCCTGGAGGTAAAGCCCTTTTTATCGTTCACAGAGGAAAGGTCACTAGATGAGCTTACCCAGGAGTGCAAACCATCATGGCTCATTAGCGCACTCCAGTCCTGATACACACAGGTGGATAAAATTGAACTCAGAAGACTCCCATAGTTGACAATGAAAAATGTCAACATAGCTCTAGAAGTACTATAGAATAGAGAATTACAGTGGGATTAATAGCTCAGAAGGATTGGAGTCAGAATGCACATGGGTGTGAGAAGTTCAACCTAGCCCCACATTCAGAGAGAGAAATTTCTTAAAAATCTATGAACAGAGCACTCACTGCTAAAACAGAGCTGGTCTGCATCTGTCTGAGTCAGCTGCTGGCTGAAGCCTCTCAGAGGACAGCCATGATAGCCTCCTGTCTGCAAATATGATAGAGTATCAGTAATAGTGTCAGGGATTGGTACTTTCCCATGGGATGGGTCTCAAGGTGGGCCTGTTATTGGTTGGCCATTCTCTCAGTCTCTGTTCCCTTCCTCATCCCTGCATTTCTTGTAGACAAGATAAATTTTGGGTGAAAGATTTTGTGGGTGGGTTGATATCACTCCACTAGAGTTTCTGCCTGGCTACAGGAGGTGGCCTCTTCAGGTTCCATAGCCACAGCAAAACAGCACATGCAGCTTGGGAACTCCAATGGAATAGGGAAAAGAATTACAGGCCTGGAAAAAGATAGAAACTCCACAGGAAGATAAACAGAGTTAATTAGCCTGGCTTCTTGGGGCTCTCAGAGACAGAACCACCAAGCAAAGAGCATACACACAGGCTAGACCTAGGCCTCCCCACACATATGTAGTAGATGTGCAGCTGCGACTTCAGGTGGGTCCCGAATAACTGGAGCGGAGGTTGTTGTCCCAAAAGCTGTTGCCTGTATGAGGTTGCTGTCCCAAAAGCTGTTGCCTGTATGTGGAATATGTGCTTCTAGCTGGGCTGCATTGTCGGGTCTCAATGGGAGAGAATGCATGTAGCCTAGCAGAGATTTGATGTGCCAGGGTGTGTGGGGGGAATATCCAAGGGCTCCCACTGCTCAAAGGAGAAGGGGAAGGGAGATAGAGGGAAGGGTTGTGGGAGGGGATGGTCAGGAGACAGTGAGTGGGATGGAAAGTGAATAAAAAACCAAACCAAACAACAACAACAACAACAAAACACAGCAGGCCATTTCTGAGTTAAGAATCCATACCCTTCATTAGGAGACAACCATTGAACAAGAGACTTTTCCTGGGGAAACAGAACACACATATTTCCTCAGTTCAGATAGGGAGCCCATTACAGACCAAAATAATGATTTCATCAGAGTCCATCTTGGCACACCAATGACCTTGTTACTTATAGGACAGGGATCGTTCCAAAGCATCTGCATCACTGAAGAGCCTACCCCACCACACCAAAAGCTCATCCTGGAGCTCTATACACAGCCTGCAGGTATCTTAACAGGCTAGAGATCTATCAGCAGTGGGCTCATCAGAGTGAGGCCAACAGAGCTGTGTTGTTCTTATAACCCTGGAGAATGATATCAGATAAATCATTTAAGTTTCTGATCCCCCAGATATATGAAGCTTGTTTACATACTGAGTCTCATGAATTGCCTCTCTACTCCCATGCCCTGGAGGGGGTGGGGTTCAACTCTAAAGACACTGCTGTATAGGAAACACCTTTGGTTTTTGAAAAGTCAAAGGTTTGATGGACATCTTAGTCTGCTTGGTGCACTATAACAACATCATGGAAAGTGTGGCTTAAACAACTGAAATTTATTTGGCTCAGAAATTCAAATCCAGGGTGCAAGCTAGTTGAATTCTTTATGAGGGCTTTCTTCATGGTTTGTCCAGTAGTCTCTTTCTTTGGGTTATTGTGGGGGTGTACATAAACATTCTGGTGCCTCTTATACAGGTGTGAATCTAATACATTTCCACCACATGCCTAAGACTTCATTCTAATGACCTCTAACCTCCCTTTTGCAAATGTGTCATTATAAGAAGGTCAGGACTTCACCATTTGAATTGTGTGAGGAGGCAAATAAATATTCAGACCTATGAGTTTTAATCTGGGCTTGTAGGGTGTAGAAATTGTTCCTGCTGTAGACTGCTCAGAAGCTTATCTATGGGAATTAACTCTGGTCAACAGGCATAACAAAGCTTAAAAATGATTTCCGTCTTGCACTAGTGCATCTCAAAAGGTATAGACACTGGCTCACAGGTTTTCTGAAAGAACTTTGGGAAGAGCCAAGTGATGTGATTCATTGATTTTGTGGCTTCTCACACATTCTCTGGGAACCCAAGGATAGATTTAAGTTTCTGCTCTATTCTTCTCAGCTTCTTTAATTGAATAGGCACTTTCTAAAAAAAATTCGAGAAGTAAAACATCTTGGTTAGAAATGCAAAAAGAATAATTCTCACCAACCATAATGTATTAGTAGCTAAAGCAAAATCATTTGGGATAGATGGCCGTGCTTGTCTACTTTCTACACACACATGTACACACATACACACTGACACAGAGGCACATAAACACATATACTGGGGTAGGAATAAGAGAAAAGGGAGCTTAGTTGGAATGGCACATCCTACATCTTAACTTACTTAACGCAAAACTAGTTTTTCACTTTTATTAAGATTTATGGTAGGTCATTCTCCTGACAAAAGCCACAGCCAGTAAAAAAGTAATATCTGGTGTTATTGGCACAGATGCTTCGCTGCACCTCTTTCATTTCTTCCTCAACAGACTGCTCACCTCAGCACCTCTGTCGAGTTTAGTGTGCCTTTTACAGCAGCAGAGTTATGGGGAGGAAAAGGGAGGGTGTGAAATAGAACTCCTGTGCTGCTCAGATCTTCAGGTCAGTCACTCAGCTGAATGACACCTTCCCAAGGGATGGACTGCTGCTATGTGCTCCTTTCCAGAGGCAACCTTAAACCTTTCCCTGTGATGGAAGCACTGTGAGAGACTGAAGAGGCAGGTGTGGTACTCTGAGGCTGAAGAATTCAACAAGTCAAAGGAAGGGGTGGCTTTTCTCTTAAATAGTAACATCTTTTAGAACAAGACTGACGTGAAAGCAAGACCATGGGGAGTGGAACTGAGTTAGCAAACTCCAAGAGTTATTTCTAAAGCAACTTGAAGATAAAGACTGTGATTAGCACAGAGTTTCTTTGTCCTACCCCATCCCAAGGCAGTGCCATCTCCCTCCAAGGTGGTAAACTCTACACATATTACAAAAACAAAGCCATTCATAGCACTCAATTCTGGTGAGATTGATGTGGGTGTTGACTCCATCTCCAACCCTGTCTTCATGCTCATTTGTAGCTCCAATAACTCTTGTGTCAGTCATTCTAAACCACACTTATCCTTCCCTGTCTGACTGGCACTGCCAATTGTTCCTGGTCGTAGTTTAATGGTGCCCTGTTTGTTTGTTTCTGACATTAACTGCTTCTGTTCTTAATTCACAGGCGAGTACTATTTTGGCTCAAACTGGGATAGTTTTTCTGTCTACTCAGCCTTGCTGAGTGTAGCAAAGGAGCAATAAAGCAAGCATCTAAAGACAGTGCCATTGTTATGAGGGTTTCATTTCAGTCAGAAAGGTCAGTTACTTGAAAACACTCTGTTCGGGGATCTCTTGTTATTAATGTTACTGCCACACTAAGCAATAAGCCCATTGTCACATGGTCACGACAGACCATAGGCTCATCATTTTTCTGCTGTCTGTTTTCTTTGACACAGCCCAACAATAGTCACTATAGTGACAAATATCTTATGCAAACATTAAATAAATAAATAAAAAACAGTGAACCCTTATGGAAGCATAGCTTTATTTATAAGCTAGCAACAGAAGGTATGAAATGTTATGAAAGCACATGGTCATATGGCTAGAGGTATTTATGCTCTAAAACATGAAGAGATTATTGTCATCAGCTCACATCCACTTTAATAAGGTATTTGGAGATATTTCTCTCTGAATTGTTCTTTAGATTTGACACTAAGTTGAGAATATTGGTAAATAACAGAAGAGTCAACCTCCTTTCCTTTCCTATTTGCTATTTTGCTATTTGCTATTTGACATGATTTTTTTGTACAACTTTTGGCTTTTTCATATTAAAAATCATTTTAAGAGGAAATTGGGAAACATTTCAGATATGCAGATAGGAAGCCACAGAATACTGAGCTAAAAAGAGAAATTTCATGCACAGAAGATCATACACATTTTTCAAAATGCAATAGTACTCAAACTGCAAATGTATAAAACCACAAATATACACTGATATATATAATAGCATGTAGACATTGCATGTGTGAGAAAACATGCGTATATGCAGACATATGAAAGTATTTGGAAATTGCATGCATGTAAAAACTTATATGTATGCTAACATAACAAGGCTCAAAAATGGCAAGCATAAGAACATGTACACACATGCTTACTTGTGCGTGTATGGAAATATTATGCATACACACAGTCTTGCTCAGAAACTGCATGCATGAGAAGATATACACACACACTGCCATCCAAACATGCTGGGCAATTCCATATATGTGAACATGAACACCTGCATAACTCTGACACATGAACATGCTCAGAAACTGCATGATTATGAACCTACATGGACCCACCGAAGTGTGACAGTGCTCAAAATCTGCATGAATGTGGACAAGTGTGTTCATGCTGAGCTTGCTCAGAGAGTACATGGAAGAGAACACACATTCACATACCAACATGTGAGCCAACTCGTACATTACTTTCATCTGAACATGTCTATACATGCTAGAATGTTCAACCTATTACTATGCTTGGAAAATGTGAATCAACATGCGTACACACACTGAAGTGTGATCATGCTTAGAAACCACAGAAGTGTAATGTCAACATGTCCATGTTAACATATGACTGCACTCTGAGATGATGCGTGTGTGAGCATGCGTGTACATATTAACTTGTGACCTTATTCTGAGACCACATGTCTGTGAGCACACATATTTGGGTTAACATGTTACCATACTTAGAAACTGCATGAGTTTCTATGCATGAACAGACAGAAATGTAACCACGCTCCAAAAAGTCATGTGTGTCAACACACATGTATATAAGCTGACTTGCAGCCATGCTCAAAATTGCATGTATGTGCAATTAAGTTTAGAGTACAGGCCTAGAGCTAGGGTCAGGCTTAGGGTTAGATAAAAGCTAGGTTTGTATACGTTTAGAACTGTGGTTAGAGGTCCAGTTAGGGTTAAGGTTAGACTTACGTTCAAGATTAGGGCTTAGGTTGCAGTGTTTAGGACTGGGGTTGTAGTTAAGACTAGATATAAGATTAGGATTATGTACTGTTCTAGGATTTGTTTAGAATTGTGGTATTTAAGAAGACCTGGGGTTTAGGATATGGGCTAGGATGAATGTTAGGGCGTGTAGTTCATAGAGTGTAGAGTCGATGTCAGAGCTAACATGGGGGTATGGTATGATGATGGTTGGGTCAGAGTTGTTTTATGGTTGGGGTTAGTTAGACTCTAGTACACTTAGTGTTATGTTTAGAGCATAGTCAGCAAAAGGCTTCCGGTTAAGAGGAGGGTTATATCTCTGCTTAGGCCTACGTTCAGAACTACAGTTAGGGTTAGGGTTATGGCTATGGTTAGAGTTAAAGTTAGAACTTGGTTTAGGGATGAGGCTAGGACTAGGGATAAAATTAGATAGGACTAAGTTTAGGTCTATGGATATATAGCTGAAGTTATCACTAGAGTTATAGCTGGGTAGTTGCTGTTAGGGTTAGTGTTACACGTGGCCAAGGTTTGTGCTAGAGTTATAGCTATGTAGTTAGTGATGAGTAGGTAGTTTGGTTTGGGGGTAGGTGCAAATCTAGGCAGTTCGGACTAGGGTTAGGGTCAGAGTTATGTTTAAGGATCGGGTTAGCATTAGGACTAGATACGGTGCCATGGTTATGTCTCAGGTTAATGTTTCTTTAGGGGTATTCTTACGGTGAAGGTTGTGGTTAAGTTGTGGTTTTGCTTAGTGTTAGGTTTAGGTTCTTGTCAGTGTTATGCTGATGGCTACAGGGTTATGGTTAGGCCTAATGTTTGGATAACTAGGTGGAGGGTTACAGCTGGGATTAGAACTCTAGGTAGGCTTAGTAGTAGATTTAAATTTCGAGTTATTGCTAGAGTTAGGATTAGCATTCGGGGTAAATTTAGGTTTAGATTTGTAGATTTGGTGTTAGATTTATGTCTAGATTAAGGGTAAAGGTAGGAGCTAGTTTCAATTTTCCTCAGAATTAGGTTTAACATTTACATTGGGTCAAGAGTTAGTCACGCTTTTGCGGTTAATTTTTTGTTTTGTTGTTGTTTTTGATTAGTGTTGGTTGTATGAGCTGGAGTACGGCTGGGCTCACAGCTAGTTTCAGAATTGTCGTTACTGACAACATATGAGTGTGAAGTAACTTAGGTTTGGCATGCATCATATCCCTGTGTTATTATAGTCATGGTCAAATCTAGCCTCGTGGTGTTTTCTTGTGTTGTGTTGGCTTGTTTGAGGAGTTCAAGGGTTCAAGTTAGAGTTTGTGTTAGGTTTGGGGGGATTGTTAGAATTAACTTGTGAGTTTGAGTTAGTCTTGGAGTTAAGGTTAGACCTATCTTTAGGGTTATTTGGGGGTTATGTTAGCATTAAAGATAGGGTTAGTGTTAGAAGTAGGGTTATAGCTAAGCTAAGAATTACTCTGGCCGGGCAGGGGTGGCGCACGCCTTTAAGCCCAGCACTTGGGAGGCAGAGGCAGGCGGATTTCTGAGTTTGACGCCAGCGGGGTCTACAGAGTGAGTTCCAGGACAGCCAGGGCTACACAGAGAAACCCTTTCTCAAAATAAATAAATAAAAAAAAAGAATTACTCTGAGGGCAAAGGACAATATATTCTTTAGGTAAAACCTAAAACCATGTAGGCAGTCACCATATGACATAGAATATCAAACCTATGTTTAATCAAGCAACGTTATGAAAAAGCCAACACAGAAACCATGAACTCTTAAGCATGGCTGAAATGAATGGCCTCTTCCTGTTAGACAAAACCTTGAGATTCAACCTAAGCCTGACAGCTGCTCACATACAAACAAGTCAAACAAGAGACCATAAGGGCAGTCCATGAAAAATCTTATATATATCCACTGTCAGCCACTAAATCCTAGAGGAAACAATTTCTCAAAAAACTGCTGATCACATTGGAAAATACAAAATGATTAAGAGTGGCTCTTCTATTACCTATGGAGTTTTCCCACAAAATGCCCTACAAATTACTTTTAGTTTATTTCAGGTTGCTGCTAAATACATTGAGTTATCTTATGTTAATTAAAGAAAAAGGGAAAATCATATCCTTGCAAAAATGGAGCCATGCTTTATTTGCACAGCTCTGGCTGACTTATTTCTGTCTTAACCTATGGATTTCTTGACGCTCGTATTTGCCTTTCCTTTTCCCTGTAAGGTGGTTTGATACCCCAAGATACAAGGCAGCTTTTCTTTATCAATTCACCTTATTGATCATGTCAGGTTGCTTCTGTGTCTTGGCTTTGTGCATTGCACTAGAATGTGCCCAAGGGGCAGGGAATGCTGGAGACCTTTCTTTCAATTGCTTAAGATGCAAATACACTTCTGAAGTTGCTGTATCATTTGGTACTCATATTCCACACTTGAAAAATGGCCATGGTTTGTTTCTTCTGCTGCCTACCTTGCATACTCAACAAGCTGCACACATTCCAACTTCTTCCCTACACCCTCACACCTTCAAGAATACTTATTCCCTATGCCTTTCCTCTCTTCCCACTGAAGCTGAATGTTGAAGATCCTCAGTCCCCACCCATCTCAATGCTGATTGCTTCAGTGTTTGCAAACCTTCATACTTTAATTTACATAGTTTATGGTGATTGTTTTATAACAAAAAATATTTATTCTTTGTTTTTTTTGGGGGGGGGGGTTGAAAAATCTATTTTATTTTTAATTATGAGTCTGCATGTGGTTATGCACAAGTACCTGCAGGTGTCCTGGTCAGATGATGGCCTCAAATTCCCTGAAGCAGTAAGTACAGGTAGCTGTGAGTGCCCCAACATGGGTATTAAAGATTGAACTTGGGTCTGCTCTTAGCCATTGAGTCACAGCTCTGCCCTCACTTCTTCTTCTTCTTCTTCTTCTTCTTTTTTTTTAAAAAAAAATCACAAATCCAGAAATCTATTTACAAGTCACAGGGAGACTATGCATGTTTAGTGTTGATCTTATCTATTTTGTGAAAAGCCCAGATAGCCATCTGAATGAAGATTTTATGCTCACTTCCTCCTGGTTCCTCTAAAGACAAGAATCCATGATTCCCTTGGCAAGCCACAAGTGCAGATAACAACCCTACCATTACAGATCTACAAACAAGGTGGCATCACGGGTGGGAGTTGTGACAAACCGCATTGGAAAAAAATGCCTACGCTGAGAAGAAAACTCAAGTTTAGCTTTCCTGTGAGCAGTTTTAGATCAATTTGGTAGAACAAGTGCTTCAGTGGTGTTATTTCTGATTTGGTTTTTAAGAAAATGAACAAAGGAGGCAAAGAATTCTGGTGGTCTGCTGTTATAATATTGGAAAATTCTATAGGAGAGAATAATTTAGTGAAATATTAGAAAGTAGTTAACTGTCCCTTAAGTTCTAAGGTCACATGCACTTTCAAGGGGATATTTTCAAATATCCCTTTTTTACTCAAAACTAGGGGTTGCTAAATTTACTGCACAAACATTTGATGATTGACAATAAGGACCCCAAAGAATCATACCAAAGAATACAAGCTTGAAAACCTCATGACACAGACACAGACATTATACTCACAAGTTGGGTATTCATATATTAGATTTTGCTAATTATTTTTGAATGCCATATGATCAGTTAAAGAAGTTTCATGACAAGCCTTTGTGTTTCTTTGAAAAAGCAATCAAATGTGCACCCGCCCTATATGAATGAATAATGTTTTAACTTCTATTCTCTTAGAATCACATAAAGAACTTTAGGCCAGGTAGCAAGACATGGGTTCTACTTTCTAACATTATAACTGTGATGAAGAATATTGGGCATTTTCTCCTCCATGTCAATCAAGCTAGCTATTGTTAGAGATAATTATGTTAATTATTTCACCTTTCAGTGTCACTTGGCTACACGAAGAAAATTTCAAAATTATACACAGAGTCTACTTCTAGAAGATAACCTCAGTCTTTGTATTTCATGCTGCTGAAAACACAGATGAAGCATGACAGCAGTAGTTGTTTCTGTAAACCGACCACATGCCAAATGCTGCATGCATCCATCCGTGGAACTCTGGTGGTTTTTTATGTCCTTTTGGCACCTATAGTCAACTTAAATATGTAAGGACAGTATCCCAGCCTGCCAAGAGGATGAAATAACAAGAACCTGCTAGGGAAAAGTCAGGCAAAATGCAGTCACTACAGTTTGGTACTGAAAGTTTCCAATTCTGAGTTGGAGCACAAAAGAGAACAGATGGCGCTTGGAACGATTATTTCTCCAGAAAAGACCTCCTGTAGCCTTATAACATAAGGTAACATAAAGGTGAAATATGTTTACACACACACACACACACACACACACATGCATTCACATACACAGACATAAAATCATATATACAGAAATCCACATACATGCATACATACACAGAAATACAGACACACACACATCACACACACACACACACACACACACACACACATACACACACACACACACACTCAAGCCTCCATAAGTCTGTAACTCTCTCAAACCCATCAAATGAGACACTGACAGACTGTCTATCCTTAGCAGGCAGGGAAGCAGCTTCAGAATGTACTCTGCCCATTGTAATCAGATATTTCATTTCGAAAGCTTTGTTCAAGGAAATGGCATCTATGCTGTTACTTGAAGACTAGGAGTTACTCAGGTGAAATGAGGGGCATAAAGATTTAGAAGTGTGTGGATAAAGGCCCTTACTATGCACTCAGTCAGTAAGCCAGAAAATAAGATCTTCTTCTCCAAGAGTTTCTCCAAGCGTCCCAAAACCATAACTGCAAACCCTTCCATATTGTATATATCTGTTCTTTCCTTAGTAGATGAAGTCTCTGCAAACTCTTCAAGAGTCAATGAATTATATAAACTGAATGGCTATATTCAAGTCTGAAAATAACAAGTTACAATACCAATTTTCATATCCATTCATTCAAATATCTCCAGAGTTAATAAACAATTATTTTAGCCAATCGATGAACATACATAAATACTGTGTTTGGATGTGTTTAAAGAGGAAATGTAGCGAATATTGTACATTGAATTACTGAGTTCTGGCTGATATTTGAATAGAGGAGATTATTATATGTTGGATAATAAATCTGAGGTCACATTAAACTTGTTAATACATTAACAGGACCTTTAAAATCATTAGGTGAGTGTGAATAATTGTGCCATCCTCAAATATATACAAATTGAATTATTCACTTGAAGTTTTCTAGTTTTGGAATCATATGCTAGCAGAAGCTGGTACTATATACATTATACACAGGCAGAATGCTGAAATAACAGTTGGCTTCTTACTTTCAGCTGTGCATAACGAGGTAGAGACAGAATGAATTTGCTGTCCAATTGTTTTCCAGTAGAACATAAGTGAAGCAATCCCGAACAGAACAGGCAAGCCAGGAGGATGGCACCATTTCTCCCTCCCAGCCTTCCCAGACTATGGGGAAGAAACATGGAGAGAAGGAACGATTTCAGGACTTAGATTAAAAATATCACACTTTTGCCTCTGACACATAGGTAGCAGATGTGCAGCTCAGTCTTCATGTGAGTCCTCCAACAATTCAAGTCCCTGACTTGAGCAGCAGGGGCATGGGAGGCTGTCCCTAAAGTCCTTGTCTGACTGTAGAAGTCTCCTAGCTGGGCTGCTTTGTCTGGCCTCAGTGGGGGAGGATTAACCTGCAGAGACTTGACGCACCAGGGTGGGGGGGATATCCATGGGGGGTCTCAAATCTCTCAGAGAAGAAGGGGAGGAGTGGATGGCTGAAGTGACTATGTTTTGGGGGGGATCAGGAAAGGATGTCAAATAAATAAATAAATTAGTAGAAAACAATTTTTTTCTTGAGTTAAGACATAAATTATACAGGAATAAAACTCCTGTAAGTCCTTAGGGAAAAATGAGAGAATATTTCTCTACAAGTTCAAAGCTGCACAAGGCAGTTTGTTATAATTCTGAGGCTTTGCTTCTTAGATCCTGTTGGCTAAATAAAAGGGCTTCCAAAAAATGCAATAGTGTTTGGCTCTTCATTCAAGTGAGCAATAAGCATGACTCACCTAGACTTGACAGTGTAGAATTATTTTCTATTTTATAATTAGAGTTTAGAAAGCCATTGATTTTTTTTTTCAAATAGTATAACAGTTTAAATAAAACAAATTAGTCTCCATCCAAGGTGAAATAAGGCAAGATCTATGACCAGCTACAAGAAAGAGTTAAGAAATCAACTTAGCTCTAAAGCAGAGCATTAGATAAAGTTTCACATTGATGAAATGCTCAGAGGACAGAGTCACGCGCTCATACTGTGGAGCTATGAGCTGCAAGAAAACCACTCACACATAACTCCACTTTAGTTTAGAATTGCTTCAAGCCACTATATTCACTTGCTGAAGCCTTCCCAAAGCAGGGGGGAAAAATCAATAGATTGAATCATGAAAGTACAGCCAAAACTAAACTTCTGGATGAGTCCTTCCTGTTTTAGTTAAGACTCCCAGTCACAAACAGTTCTTAGAGTCATAGGCAGCTCTCTGTCCCCGCTGTGATTCTTCCAGATGCCAGCATCTGGCACTGTTAATGGTCAGTCTTAGCAGAGATTATACAGTCTGACTCACTTTCTTCTTCCCTCATGGCTGGTCCATCTGCCTTCAATTTTTCCCAGATGGGTATGCATCATGGAAATTATTATCCTCCGTTGTACATATATCTATTTCCAAAAAAACCATCCCCATCTTTCTATTCTTTCCTTCTACCCATGGTAACACTTAAGATTTCTCATCTTATCAGTGCCTTCGATCTACCATGTTTGGGACTCTAATCAAAGATGCTGACAGCAGATGCAGGGTGCAGCCCATTTAGTCTTGATTTAGCATACTGAATGGAGGTCCAAGGGACCCAGGCTTCCACCATCTAGATCTTGCTAATCTCTTACAGACTTCCTCAGTGTCATCCAGCTATCACATCACCCAGCTAATTCCTACTTCTCCTCTAACCCTCATGAACATTAATTTTTTCACCTTGTGATTTTCACTTGGCCAGTTAATACCTTTTTTCACTCCTAGCTCATTAAGATACACTTTCAACTGAATTTAATGATAAGGATTTTGGTTGGAAAAGGAGAAACTCTGCACTTTGTCTCCCAGTGGCTATTTGGATGGGTTCTGTGTTCCCAAAAACTCCCTGGGGAAAAAAATCAAAATGAAGAATTAAAAGACAATGACTTCCACCTCCCATTCCCCAATTTCCCCACCCTTCATTAATGGCACCCCATACCCAGGCACTGGAAGCTTGCTTAGGCAACTCAATCAAGTCCTTCTGCTCCCATGTCTTTCAACTCTGAAAGTCAAACTGAGCAGAAGTCTGGATCCACTGCAGCAAAGAACACAAACGGGCCTTTCTCAATCATTTAATTACATCTTCCTTAAACATGTGATCCTGCCCTGAGCATAAGGATGTTCTATCCATCCAAAAGTCACAATTACAGTTGCTACGCAGGAATGAAACTCAGGATTATAATACCAGAATACATTTTCTGTAAATCACCTCCAAATTTCAGTACATAATATGCAAGCTGATAGAAAATGAAATTTTAATGTCTCTTGACGTTAATTAATGTTAGCCCAGAAGTTAAATGGTTCTTTCTGGAAATACTGAAAAGTACATGACGTCCCTATAAATCCCCCACCCCCAGTGTAGCAGAGGTACCCTGCTGCGCATGAGAGAAATGACAGCTTGCTTCCTATTACTATAAAAAGGTATGGGCTATATAAAATTGCTGGATGTTTCAAGTCAATGCCGCAGGCGACAGCCTTTGTTAGCTTTTTCTCAATGGGCAAAGATGAGGCTGCCAGTGGCTCATGTGACACAGCTTCCAGGCCACTCTATACATTGCTTCATTGATATACTGGTTATCTAATTAAACAACAAAATAGATCTTACAGTCTTCACAGTTTGCCAGGTTCTCCTTAATTGTTTTATGTGGGAGTTGGCAGGCTTCTGAAATAACAGCTTGTGTTTACCTTACTCAGGAGTGACAGGTTTCCAGTCAGATAAACCACAGAAAGTAAAGCAGAGAAGCATTTAATGCTCCCAAGCTATATGGCCGTTATTTAAATTAGGAGGCTGATACAAAGAGTCAGGGTCAAATGCCAGGGCGTGTCCTTCAGTGAAGGAAATCTAAGGTGTCTGTCTTATTCCAATACTCAGATATGACTGTCAAAGCAGTGAGGTTCATAACTGAAAAGAAGGGAGTCACACAGCCTATGTACACAAAGAAATATACTCCACTATCCAATTTGAATTATAAAAGACAAGAAAGACTGCTCTCTAAATAAAACACTTACTTTAGTAAGGTTCGCTTAGCTAATAGACAAGGATCAGTTGTTGCAGAATATTCAAATGAAGGAGGCTTTACTACACCAGGCATTTTATACCTCTAAATTTGCAGTGTCTGCTGGAACCAGGAACCTTGGTTATAAATGAGCCAATTTTTGTTAGTCAACTTTGTACATCAAGAACTCATAGGAAGAATAATATCAACTAACCCGACCACCCAGAGCTCCCAGAGACTAAACCACCATGGAGGAATCCATGGATCCAGATACATATGTAGCAGGGGATGGCCTAATCTGACATCAATGGGAGGGGAGGGAGGCTTGATGCCCAAGTTAAAGCGGAGTGAGGTAGGAGTGGGTGAGTGGGTGGAGGAGCATCCTCATAGAGGCAAAGGGAAGGGGGGAAATGGGAATAGGATAGGGGATTTGTGGAGGGGTATCCAGGAAGGAGGATATCATTTGAAATATAGATGAACAAAATGCTTAATAAAAAAAAAGAAAAGAGGACATATTGACAATTTTATTTGTGATTTAATAAAGGGCTCTGTGTCCCAGACAGCACACTGCCCAAATCTGACTAGAGGATCTGCTGCTTTTCAGCTTGACCCTATCTAGTGTCTAAACTTGTCTGAACAAATTTCTCAGAGGCAGAGACTAAGCCTTGAGTTACTGAGGAACATTATCAACAGAATATTTAAGGGAGGAGAGTTGGTTGGAAAGGTATAGAAGGGAAACATAGCGAGTATGTGGTTTTAGAAGTATCAACACTAAAAGGAGCTCAGGAGCATGTGCCCTTTAACCCCGTAACACTGGGGTATCACCCTAAAGCCTCCCCTCAGGAATCATCCCTTCAGTTCAAGAGAGCAGACAGAAGAGGATACAATGCAGATGCACTCAAGAATGGTGGCTCAAGCATACTCTGGAGGCACATGCCTTTAATCTCAGCACTGGGAAGGCAGAGGCAGGCTGATCTTTGAGATCAAGGACAACCTGGTCTACTAAGCAAGTTCTGATGCATCAAGAGACACATGGAGAAATTACGTGTCAAAAAAATAAGAGAGAGAGAGAGAGAGAAAGGAGGGAAGGAGGGAGAGGGAGAGGGAGAGGGAGAGGAAGAGGGAGAGGGAGAGGGAGAGGGAGAGGGAGAGGGAGAAGGAAGGAGGGAGGGACAGAGGGAGGGAGAAAATGGTGGTTTCACTTTTCAGTTCAGCCAAGGACTATGTTTCTGAAGAGGATGTGGACTGTTGAAACTGAATCACATGGATGCTAGTCCAATAAGGAGGATCTGGCTGGAGTCCCAGCAGCATCAACTATCAATGCTTCTAAGGAGAACCACTAATAGGCACCAGAAGAACCATGCAACTGTATGAATAGACGTTTGCTGTGCTATGGAGAAAACTCTCAGTCTCTTGCATGCTATGTAAACATTCTACACTGAGCTACACACAGAGTGCTCCCACAAGTAATATTTGAAATAAATCAAGACCTACAGACGGTCCCCATCTATTTTAGGAGGGAGTGCAAGCTTGTACAGCCACTATGGAAATCAGTGTGGTGTTTCCTCGGGAAGATGGGAATAGATCTTTCTTAATGTACAACTATAGTGCTCTTGGGAATATACCAAAGGATGCTTCATCCTACCTCAGAGACACTTGTTCAGCCACATTTATTGCTGCTTTATTTGTAGTAGCCAGAAGTTGAAAAAAAAAAAAATCATAGACTTCTGTCAGAAGAGGAATAGACAAAGAAAATGTGGTACATCTACAGAGTACAGTATTAGACATTTAAAAAATAAAATTTTCAGTAAAATGAATGGGGATAGAAAAACAATCATCTTGTGTAAATTAACCCAGATCCAGAAAGACAAACATGGTATATATTCACTTATATGTAGATGTTAGCTATTAAGTCTTCTGTAAGTAAGCCGCTATCCGTACAACCATAGAAGTTAGGTATAGAGTAAGGGATTAATGGAGTGTAGAGAGCCATAGATCTACTGTTTTTCTTCTGTTACTTTGTTTTGTCCTATTCTGGTTTGCTTGCTCTCTATTTTATCTTATTTTATAATTATTTTTAACATACGTAACAGAAAGAGAGACAGAAAGGATTTGGATTTAGATGGATGAGGAGGTAGGGAGAATCTTGGAGGAGTTGGGGGAGGGGAACCCATAATCAAAATATAGTGTAGAAAAAAGTATATTTTCAATAAAAGAAAACTAGAAAAAAAATCTGCTGAAGTTTTCTCCTATACTTTGTTGAATTTATTTGAGGGTAAGATTTGGTCAAGAGCCCACAAATAAAAGGGGCTATAAACATCTGGAGAGACAGCTGAGGGGTGAGAAATGTGTGTTGTGCTGGCCAAGTGCTAGATGTCTGTATCTAGTAACAGGTAGCTCACAGCCTTCTGAAACTTCAGCTCAAGGGATCCAATGCCCATTTCTGGTTTCCATAACACCAACCTATACTCAAAGTGGTAACAGATTCATAACTAAAATTAAGCTAAATCTTCAAAATCATCCAAGATTTTTTCTGTAAAGTAAATAGTGACTTAATATATGTTAAGAAGCAAGATACTTGATATATATTAATGTAAGAGTTTAACATCTGCCAGGCAGTGGTGGAGCACACCTTTAATCCCAGCATTTGGGAGGCAGAGACAGGTGGATTTCTGAGTTCGAGGCCAGCCTAGTCTACAGAGTGAGTTCCAGGTCAGCCAGGGCTACACAGAGAAACCCTGTCTCGAAAAACAAAAGAACAACAACAAAAAACAAAAACAAACAAACAAACAAAAAAGTTTAACATCTCTCTGAGATTGTCCTACTTTCACAGATGACAAAATCAGAGGTAACCATGACTCATGACTAAGTTCATATCTGAAACAAACACTAGACCCGCAGTGAAGCTGTGATGAACTGGGGAACAAGAGTAAAGAAAAAAAATCAGTATGTTAACATTATTGTCTTTAGAGAAAAAAAATAGAGCTCAACCATGCTATTAAGTAAAATATCTTTAAAAAGATAAAAAATATTTTCTTTCTTAAAAGGTTTTGTATGTTGCAGGATAACATTGTTCAGACATTTGGGACTTTTAAGCAAAAAAAAAAAAATGGAGTGTTTCTGGGGTCATGTTCACAACGTAAAAACTACTTTCTTCCATTGGAGGTATAAAAAACAATATGTGTCAAATAATGTAGAGGAGGCATTGTGAAGAAGAGGAGGCACTTGGGAGACCCACACAGAATAATGAACCACTAGAAAGAAGGTGGCAGGCAAGGTCTCCTGAGAGTCCATCAACAGCTTCAGTTACTACGTTCCTTTCTGAGAGCAGAGACATACAGTTCACAGAATGCCATCTCTTACCTGCCGATTCCATCTGTGCAGACGCAAGAGTCCTTCTCACAGAAACAGAAGATCTGATGTAATGCACAGCATAGTGTGAAAGGTGATGCACAGTGTAATGTGGAGGGTGATCACACACATGCACACACACACAGACACAGGCACAACCAAGCACATAAACACATAGACACACACAAAGACACACATATACACAGACACACAAGCATATAAACACACAGACACATGCACAAATATAGACACAGACACACAAAGACATAAACACATAGACATACATACACACAAACACAAAGACACATACACAGACACACATGCACACACAGATACACAAAAACACACAGACACACCCAGATGCACCGGAACACACAGAGACACATACATACATAAAAACTTACACACACAGACATACACACACAATGACACACACACACAAAATAAGAAAAGATATGCAGAGGCTGAGTGCTGTCAGCCACTCTAAGTTCAACTTGTCACTAGAGTGAGCCTAAAACAGAAGGAGGCTGCTCACTTCAGCTGGATTTTAACTGAACTGTCTATGATAACCTTCTAAGGTTCTCTATGAGCAATTAAAGTGAACACTTTTCTTCAATTAAAATAAAGGAGCTTTCAAACATTTAAAAACCAAACCTACTACTCTAGACACTTCCTAACATATAAACATATCCAAAACTTAAATGGAGCTACCATACAATGGAAGTGGATACCAGATGCTATCAAATAAAACTCTCAGCATCCCATGCCCCAAGGCAAAGTGATACCCTGCAGAACCCTTTCCAATGGCACCCTGACCTGCAGGTTCACCTTGCTATGCCACCTTCCATCCACAGGCTATTCCTATCTAGCTGTTATCTCCTTCCTGCTTTGGAAACTTACCCACATCTTGGTCTGTTTGGAGGGTAAAAATGGTGAGCAGAGAGTCTCAGCAGCTCTCATGCGCAGCTTGACTTCTATGCAAGGACCAGGAGAAGGGGAAGCATCCAGACAGAGCTCTAACTACCTCCATCTTCTCCTTGCTAGATAGTCATTAACATAGAGAGACATACTGGGTCACTTCCTTTTGGGTGGTTGACCAAAAGGGAATCCATAGACTCCAGTATATGACAAGCTATTGCTAATATTCTTAGAGACTCTCAGGAACTTTGTAGAAAGAATCTGTTGTGGAAGCAACCACATATTTAAGTCAGAGAACATGGAGAAATCTATCTATGAATCAACTGGAGGCTTCATACTTCATTTCTACTGGCTAGCATTCATATTGCTGGTAGGTGTTACCCATGTTACCAGATGATAAAAGTAACCATCAATTTTATTGTGCTATGAACTTTGCAAGCTACAATAATGACCCACCTGGCAAGGTGTGCTCACTTAGGTACACCAATAGCACTAATGCTATGCTAAGAAAGTGACCAACCACCGTCTTATTGGATTTAAAGCCCATCCTATGGGATGGAATCCAAACCTATGTACTAGAGGCTAGATAGAACATGGGGCCCTAAAGGAAAACATGTTGCTATTTATTCCGCTACATGGATATAGCGCTAAAGTGACTCCCAATGGCATGTTACTGAACTTATAAAAGATTATGTTTCTCAACCCTCATTTGAGAAGCTTCTTCTTGAAGTACTTGGTAATTAACAGAGAGACTCACAACTAGTGAATGTATAGAGTGAGAAAATTAGAGATGCTCAGCCTTAGATGGGATGCCTATGTCACTCCATCCCTCAAGCCTGAGCCATCTATGTAGGAGGGGGGCAAGCATTGTAAAAGCCAGAGGTGGTGGATGACATCAAGGAAACAATACTTTGCAGACACGACAAAAAATAATATATAAATACAAACTCACAGAGACTGTGACAGATACATAAGACCTGCCCAAGCTTGTGTCAGACAAAATTCCTACATGAAGGAAGAGAAGGAAGCATTCTCACACTGATCGATCAGAGGAGCTTTGGCCTTTTACTGGGTGACAGAAAGTCAGTGTTCTTTAGTGGGGTGAGACTTGGCATGTGGACTACACTCCGGGACAAGCCTGTGTATGGGACATTACATTAGGCAGCAGGACAAACAACACAGCACTGTGCATGTATTTCATTCAGTTTTAAGAGAGAACATGAAGTTGGGTAAGTAGGGAGGAGGAAGAAGATCTGGGTGGAATTGGGGGATTGAGTAGGATTAAAATATATCGTACAAAATTGGAGAAGGGAGGAATCTGGGGGGGGGGGGGTCTGCATGAGGTAGTCCTGGGAGGATGGAGGAACTGACATTGGGATGTAAATGAATAAATACATAAATTTTAAAAAGAATAATAAATCATTATTTTAAAAATAACAAAACTAGAGTAATCCAAAGCAAGAACAGCTATAATGAAGAATTTTTAAATCCAAATGAACATTCCTAGCAATCAGCACAACTTCGATATCTTGCTTCTGAAAGGCTTGCTACCGTATGCACTCATATACTGCCTTGGCTAAGCACCAAGTGACCCTTCCACAAAATTAAGGAATGTAAGGTACTATCCAAAGTCACTACCCCTCATGAAAGAAAAATGTAAAATGTGGAAACTATTCCGATATGTTCAATGTGAGTACAAGGCTACTCAAGATGCTATCAAAAATGCTCGCAAGCAGATGTTTTCACTGTCTTGATTCTATTTTAAGGGATCTGTGATATTTCTTCTAGATTATTGACTCTCAACTTGTGAGCCAAGACTCCTTTGGGGATTAGATATCAAATATCCTACACATCAGATATTTACATTATGATTCATACCAGAATCAAAATTACAGTTATGAAATAGCAACAAAAATAATTTTATGGCTGGGGTTCACCATAACATGAAGAACTGTATTAAAGGGTCACAACATTAGGAGTGTTGAGAGCCACTGCTCTGGCTAATGATGGACCTGAATTTCAGGTTCTCATAACATCCCCTGCCTCCTTTCTTAAACAATGCAGTTAGCTCAAGGCCATTATCTCAGCAACTCTAGATATAGTATAGACTCTAAAGTCACTGTTTTCTTTTTAAATTTGGCCCTCCAGGCTTGGCATACCCTTGTTAACGCAATGCATCCTCACATGTGAAGGCTAAAATTCTAGACTGGCATTATATTCTTAAAGTATGTGTTTCTGACACAACTAAGTTTTCCCCTCTCTGTCAGTAAAAACCATGCATGAACTACAGAGTTCATTTTCCCCCACTAATGGCAAAAGGCAAACCCCTCCCCTGCTCCCCGAGGGGGAAAAGAGTGGCTGCAGGTGCCAGGAGTAGCAAGACTTAGGTGGCTTCATTACACAATACAGACAGCTCTTTCTGTTTGCAAGAGCTCTTTAAGGCAGCCTTGCTATAGCACCACGGGTGGGCTAGCTAAGCAGGCAGCCGGCTGTGGCAGCCACAGGCCAGGCTCTCATCTGTATTTCCTCTCCACCGTTCTTTAAACAGAAGATTGACTTCTGCAGAAACTACTTGCAACTACTTAAAAAAAAAAAAGATTTCTTAAATTCATCTGCCAGGCAGGATTCTCTGGAGAAACAAAATCAAGAGACTTGTGTAAGTTACTCTGTGTGTGTGTGTGTGTGTGTGTGTGTGTGCGCACGCATGTGGCGTGGCTTCCCAGCTTCTAGAATTTTAAGAGAGCAAATACTCATAATTCCCCAGCCTCAGCTTCTTTTAATGGTGCAGCATCACAGACACTCAAAAGGATGCTCAGTGACATGAGCCAGGAGAGCAGGCAGAGAGCTCTTTATCATGGCTCTCCAGATTAGAATCTTTCAGTGTTTCAAGAAGTGTTTGTGTGAGGAGTTTTGTGACAACGTTGCTCTAATCTGGAGCAAAGCACTGGCTGTGCAATTTTCACCTGTCAAGTTACCTGGGCCTCAGGGCTCCCATCAGAGAGCCACCATCACAAGCTGTAAGATACTGAGCCTAGCAACCTACAAGCAATGGACACACCCTTCACATCTTAAAACAAACACATTCCATGATATTAAGAAAGTCATACTTGAGTCTTTTTTGTGAACAGCAGCACTGTAATTTCTGACATGTGTTGTAAATGTTTATGGCATATGATCGCATACTAATGAACTATTTGTCAGAATATGGAGGGCATGTGGGACCATGCTACCAGACAGGCATTTAGAACTGGTAAGGTTGAAGGAGCTCAAACCCCAGGAATCTCAGAGATTTGGGAATGGCAGGAGTGGAGCCACTCCCTACCTGTCTCTGTACCTGATCTGGAGCATATGACCAGGACACCCATTGAGAGGACAGAGGCACTCAATCACACTGGATAACACCTGGAGTTCTCCATGCTAATGAGGTATGTAGCTAGCACTGAGCTTTCAGCCAATGACCTTCCTTTCCTGGGTATTCCTTCCCCCAAGAGGTATATCATCCCTAATTCATTGACTAAAACTTATTCACTCATACCAAATAAAGCAATACGAACAAGCAAGGATCATCTCAGACAACTGCTTCATTGATGATTGCCCCAGAAAGGACTTCCTCTTAAAGAAACACACCTAGGACTCCTGAGGAAGACTTTCTCTCCTCCAGCCCCTCCAGTATTCTCAGCACTGGCTTCCAATCATGCTGGATTGTCCTGGGCTCCACCTTCCCCTTCTTGCCTGAAACATAGATACCCTGATGGGAAATGTCGCCCTGACTCCTATTCTTGACTATTTTTCCTGGCAGCATGCTAGCAGAGCTGGACACCCTGGTGGAGAGGTGGAACCCAGTACAATAAGAATGTATGAACTCCACAAAAGCAAGCAGAGCCCAATTGTCACAAGCTCTGTTCTTAAACATGGGTGATCTATCCCTCATTTCAGTCTATAACATTTCTCCAAGTATGAAACCATTCAGGACATAATGTCAACCTCCATATTTATGTGTTTGGTAACAAAACCCTTGTTCTCTTCCAGTTGTAATATCTGATGTGCCATTACTATCAATACCCCATAGACATGTATCAAAACCACCTATGAACTGTAAGTTCTCTTTTTATTTCACATCTAAACTTCTTCCCATGAACTCAAGTCCCCCCCCCCAAAAAAAACCCTCAATTAGTGTGCACACATTCTGAAAGGGCCACATTCTCTCCTTAAGATGGGTATAGAGAAATTAGTACAAACAGGCAGTCTATTCCAAGACATAGTTTTCAGGGGCTTCATTCCACACATGACACATCGCAGATTCTGCAACTGATGTTTTCAAATCATCTCTGATTTAACTCTATTTTGACTTCAAAGCTAACTCAACCATCCAACACAATATCCCACGCTTATAAAGATCAGCAGGATTATTGCAAGGGTATTTTGCATACAACCAGATGAAGCTGACTTTGTAAAGACACAGCCTTGGATTCAACTCTCATTTCACTCACTGCTCACTAGATTATGCAGATAAACACTACACTTACTGCCTCATTTCTTTCATAACTATGAAATAACTACAACCTGTATAACAATTGAAATAGTAACATTTCCTTCCCACTGAGCCTGTTATGAAAAAATTATAAAATAAACATTAGTACTTGTAAGAGGCAATAGGGTTAACCACAGCAGACATACACAGAGAGAGAGAGAGAGAGAGAGAGAGAGAGAGAGAGAGAGAGAATCATGCACTCACCTGAATCTCTTGATATACATACATACATATATATACATACATATATATTATATTATAATACACACACACACACACACACATATATATATATATATATATATATATATATATATATATATATATATGCTCTAATAGTCTCTCTACTCTTGAACCCTTCAAAATCAGGTATCTTCATTCTCCCATTGCTTATGAATTCTGTTAACCCTCCTAGCCTAGCTTGAGTAAGAATAATGTCAAGTCATCGTGTTAATGCCTTTACTCCCCGTTGTGGTTTTAAAGTAGAAATTTAGTTCAATCTCCCTTTGTGGGGCCTCTGCTATCATATTCAAAGGCTTTCTTATAATTATACTCCTGATTTCAGTTTCCAGAGTTGAAGGCTTTGCTATAGTTTTGACTTTAACAACAGGAATGCCAGTATTTTGAATACATAAATATCTAAATACTAATATAATAAAAGAGAAAATAAGTAAGACATTTAAAAAACATTTAAAAAGTGAGTTATTAATCTTTAACTCTGGCAGATGTTAATATGTCACAGATGACATGACCAGGGTAATAGGAGAGATTTAAGTGAAATTCTTTAGAAGATTCTATTAAAACTGTAGCACAGTGATGTAAGAGGAAAAAAAATGATCACCCTAAATTCAGTAATATTTCTTAAGAATGCATGACAGAAATAAAGTTTTCATCCTTAATATACTTACAAATCATATGGTAAATTATTACACGAACTCAATAAAAAAGCCAATTTTCTCCACACGCACCTGTATCATGTCAGTTCTCGTTGTAATTATCTTTAATGATTCCAGAGCCAATAAAATGAGCTGAAATTTGACTGGCAATTATGCTACTCCATTTCATTTCATTTGGCTATTTCAAGCTACATATAAAAGCATCACTGCCAACAGGTAGTGCTTGAGTGGAGTCATATGGAGCACTATGCTGAGTTCTTCAACTAGAGAAGCAGCCATGAGCTGTGGTATGCCACTCAGCTGATGTTCTCATCCACCTGTAGAGCAGCAATTGGCTGAAGGGGATCAAATCACATAACTGGAAATACTCAGGTGTCTCTTAGTTTCTAAGCAGCACTGGCCATAGATAAAAGTCAACAATGACTCCTGATGTACTTATTCCAAGACAGAAGTTGAAAGTCTAAGAAGTTTGCTTGAATCAATACTTTTAAAATGCCCTAAATTCTCTTCCAGGTTAAATAAAAAGAACATTTTAGCATGGGCATTGTTGTTTTTAGATTTTATGAACTTGATAGAGTACGGATTTATAAAGCATTTCCTTAACATTTTCTGAAATCCACAATGCTGTCTGTCAATGCTCAACGTGAAGACTGCCTCTCTGTCTAATTTTTTGTTTTTGTTTTTTCAAAACAGGGTTTCTCTGTATAGCTCTGGCTGTCCTGGAACTCACTCTATAGACCAGGCTGGACTTGAACTCAGAAGTCCACCTGTCTCTGCCTCCCAAGTGCTGGGATTAAAGGCGTGCGCCACCACTGCTAGGCTGTCCAATTTTTTTTTCATGTTTCCTCATTGGTAATGTTATATTCTTAACTTAGAAATACATATAAAAAGGTTTAGCTGTGAATTTTACCCTTGAATCTAATTTAAAACACCTGGTTTGGGTCTTTGCTTTATAATTTTTGTAACATGAAAAATTTTCACATTGTTTGTGTTAATGAAGACAACTACACTGTGTCAACATTAATTATCTGTCAATATCGATCATAATAATTTATAATGTTAAGTGTTGGGAGAAAAACCCACTGTCTCTTATGCGGATTAAATAAATACTTATTCAAAAGTAAAGGCAGTTTAGTTCTGTTCGGAATGCCTGATCTAAGGCATCAGGTCTCCCATGTGGTATACACAATGACTATAAGCCTGTGTATTATTGTTATGCCTGAAGTGATTCTTTCAAATCCCACATGTTTCATTCTTCTGTTGCTGTGGTAAAACACCACTGACTAAAAGAAACTTATAAAAGAAAGAGTTATGTTTTGGCTTAAGTTACAGGAGAGTCCAGAACATGACAGCAAGTAGCCAGGGCAGGAAGCTGAAAGATGGTGTCCTAAGCACTGATGGGAAGCAGAAAGAGGGAAGAACATGGAGCTAGACTATAACACCTCAATGCTGACCCCCAAGTAGCATATTTTTGCATTCCAAGTTCCACCTCCTGAAGATTCAATAGCCTTTTCAAGGACCACCAACTGGGGACCATGTGTTCAAATACACGAGCTGATAGGAGGACCATTTCTCATCCAGATCACTACACATGCAAATCATGAACTACAAGTTCCCTCTTTATGAGATTTCCACATACAGTTGCATTGTTAAGACCACAGTCTGTGGTGCTGGAGAAATGGCTCCATGGTTATGACTGTGAACTGGTCCAATAGAGGACGCCGGTTTGGCTCCAGGCATCCATATCAGGGGACTGACAACTGTCAATAATTCCGACTCCAAGGGATTCTATGCCTCCCCAAGCACCTGTCCTCCATGTGCACATACTCACACAGACACATACATATGGATGCATACTTAAAAATAATAAAAATGAATCCTTTTCAGAAGACTCCTATCAGTATGAAGTTGCGACTTTATCTAGAAGCCTTGGCAAATTCCCAAGGCCCTCATTTAGCTCTCTGCTGTAACTGGATGCACCTAAGTGCACTTTTCTTCTCTCTTTTCATCTTCCTTCTCAGATTCACTACATGTCCAAATAATCCAAATTGTTCTGACTCTAAAACCTGTCCTCTCTCTGTTGCCTGAATCCAAACTCCTTTACCCCATGTTCAATTCCGTCAGTTCATATTATCCCACGGGTCTTATTTATTAGGTTAACCAACCTCTCTGTGTACATTGTTCCTGTGTGCCAACAGATTCTTTCAATTGCTTTCCTATGCAATTTTTACTAGCAGGTACTTTAACAACAATGGACAAGCAGTGTCATTACATATAACAAAATAAAACAGGAAAAACAAAATCCTTGTGAAAAATCAAATGATTAAAACAGGGCATTGGGGGACTTGAGTTGTCTCTCTCAGCAACTCATGTAAACAAAAGCAAAGAAACCTGCTGCACCATGGTGCAGAGCCTGAAGAAGAAAGAAAATAAAAGGTAATTGCTCAGAATCATTAGACATTAAATTCGTAGTGCCTGTGAACCTTAGTTCAATTATTCTAGAGGGAAAGAAAATGAGTATGCTGATAACTCTTTTACATGCAAAAGACCTGTACTACTCTTTTCAAGAGACTTTATGCAATATGCTATTCGTAGTAATAATAGGCATGATTGCCAATTAAAGAAATTTCAACTTAAGTAAAGGAGCTTTGATACATATGCTTTCTTTGAGGGTGCCTATCAGAAGATTTGTGACTTTTCTGAAGCCAGGTTGATGGAAACTACAAGTCTTTTTTGTTTACCCAAACCAAGAATAGTGTGTTAGCCTCCAAAGATGGCGTACATCTGAGGCATATGGCAAGTTCTGATGATAAACCATGATCCCAGGAACTTCATAAGCAAGATCCACAGAGAAAACGAAACTCACAGGAGTGAGCAAGGTAATAGGTTACTACCATGACAATACAGCTTAGTAATTATGGAATATGAAAATGGTTGCTGATCCCAAACAAGGGAAGGAATTAAACAAATATGAAAAAAATTAGAACTAAAGCCACTGTTGTGGCCAGTTAGGATCTGAAGTTGGTCAGATATAGCTAGATGGTTAGCTAGCAACAGGCATGTGGCTGGGTGTCTGTCTCCATGGATGCGCAGTTGCAGTTACATGCAGACTTGGCTTGGGGCCATTGGTGGAAGAGCCTGTCTCTTACAATCAGCTCCTGAGCTGGGATAAGCATTGTTCTTCCCCCGAGGAGCCCAAGAGAAAATGTCTTCTTTCAACTCACTGCAGCTGGGGACCTACTTTGAGGACAGAACAGAGACACACAAATCTAAGAAAGAAGAAACAGACAAACCTACCCCAGGATAGCTAACAACCAGAACAAGTCAATATAATGGAGAACAGCAGTGGTGTCGGAAAGAACAACCACTGGTTAGGGAAGAAAATGTTCTCATCAGAAATGCTGATAAAAACTGTCTGGAGGTTGCTTAAAAGATACAGGTATCACACAAATACAATGTTCCCGTTAAAGACTATGTGTAAAATTGAGTATTCAATTACCCTGTCAATCAGCAATAAGTTTAGAAGTGTGCAGCAGGCAAATTCTCTTGGACATGGCCCAGTGGCAGTTCATCTCTCCTCTTTCCCCTCACTCTGCTCCTCATATGGCACAGCTCAGTCTGGTCACATTCACTCTGGACTCTCCTAGATGTTTCTTTCTCTGCCTGTGCTCTCCCTTTTATGTATATCAAACCTTCTCCTCCATCATGCCTATAAGCAATCATGTCTTCCCTTTTTGATTTGTTCAACAAACAAAGAAAAATATGGCTCTAAAAACTTCCTGAGTGTAAAACCCTGATTCTTACTACAGCAAGCAAGCAGGTAAACAAAACAAAACAAAACAAACTAAGTAGACAGAGCCAAGCTCATGTTATACTCTACGAGAATATAAATACTGTACAAGATAAGTTTGTATCAAAACTTTTGATATTAAAAAGGACACAAAAGGGGCTGGAGAGATAGCACAGTGGTTAAGAGCACTGACTACTCTTCCAGAGGTCCTGAGTTCAATTCCCAGCAACTACATGGTGGCTCACACCCATCTGTAATGGGATCCTATCTCCTCTTCTGGTGTGTCTGAAGAGATGGACATATACTATATATATAAAATATATACTATTTATCTATTTTATATATATATACTATATATATAAAATAGATAAATACAAAAAGAAAGACTTTTTAAAAACAGGACACAAGAAACTAGACAGTAACAAGAGAGACTTCACAAGCTGGAAAAGGGCTCATAGCATGGGCAACACGGCTCAGTCAGGGCACAAAACAGAGACATCAAGGACATTACATGTGACAACAGGACTGAACAATCCATCCCTAGAGACAATCAAGTTAATGAGCAGTGAACTATCATTGTCTTAAGGCACTGGGTTGAAAGTGCTTTATTAAGGTAACACTTAACCTTAATAATGCATGTCTTTGTATCTGTGAAGTTGCCACTGAATCAACTGATTATGTAAAAGTGGCCCCACCAGTAAACTGGCAAGAGTTATTATATGCTTACAGAAGATAGAAAATCTCCTTTTCCCAACCATACCCCCTCTCCCCCCAGAGCTCCCAAGGACTAAGCCACCAACCAAGGAGTACACATAGAGAGACCCATGGCTCCAGCCACATAGGTAGCAGAGGATGACCTTGTCAGACATCAATGGGAGGGAGGTCCTATGAAGGCTTGATAGATGCCTCAGTGTAGGGGAATTCAAGGGTGGGGAAGTGGGAGTGGGTAGGTGAGTGGAGGAACACCCTCATAGAATCAGGAAGAGGGAGATGGGATAGGGGATTTCCTGGAGGGGGAAGACTGAGAAAGGGGTAACATTTGAAATGTAAATAAAGAAAATAAAATATCCAATAAAAAGAAAGAAAAAATAACAAAAGAACTGCTGGATATATCACCATCTGAAACCTTGAATTGTACTGCAGAACTACAGTAATAAAATAGCATGGTATCTGCACAAAAATAAAAAGGAAATCTCCATTTTATTAATTTGATAAGCTGTCTTACAAAGAGTCATCAAGAACAGACTACGCACATATAACACTTTACCTTTGCTGAAGGTATTGTAGAGAAAGAAAACTATGATTCTGCTCCCCTTGCAGTGGGGCGTTGTCTACTATTTAAATTCCGCTGGACAAAGATCCTTTTTGAATTACATTATGATAAGTACTTAGTGTTTAGTGTTCCTGAAAGTGCGTTAGAAGGCTCAGTGAAGAATTGATTATGAATATATCTCAGGAGAAAACACTATAATCAAAAGCTAGGTTGATTCTGTAACAGTGAATGCAAGAGCGTCCATTTTTTCTGCCTGTTATTTGTTTCTGTTCAGGGACACAGATAAACTCTGTTAAAATAAACTGTGTGCAATGCAATTCGTCTGCAGGTCTTCCTCCCAACCAGAGCATTTCAATCTTTAATTTATACACCAAAATAGTACAGGAGGTATACTGTGATTTTTCGTCCTTCTGAATTTGTCATGCATATATACTATCACTAGGTGTGTCCCCTTCATCGTGATGCCATCCGTACACTGGTTAGGAAGCTTGGTTAAATAAACCAGTTCCAGGTTACGTGAGAGACCCTCTGCAAACACATAAGCAGTGGAGTGATTGGGGAGGCTATCTGATGCCAACCTCTCGCCACGACAAACATGCACACACATATGCATATTAACACACACATGAATACACACATACACTCTCTTAGTGTATATAACAGAGCAGTCCAACATCCTTCAGAAATTTAAATGGGATAGTTAATTTAGTTTACTTGCCTAAAGGAAATGTTAGTTGAACAATATCACATACTTATTTAACTTATTTAAATATTTATTTTTTATTCTGTCTCGTGTGTGTGTGTGTGAGAGAAAGAGAGAGAGAGAGAGAGAGAGAGAGAGAGAGAGAGAGAGAGAATCTGTGTGTCTGTGAAAGCATGTATGCACATGACTACAGGTACCTGTGGAGGCCACGAGATCTTCTGGGACCGGAGTTATAGGCAGTTGTGAGCTGTTCTGGGAACTGAACTCAGATACTCAGTGCATACTGCTCAGTGTATCAGAAGTCCCATGTTCATTTTCTTTCTTTTTTTTTTCCCCCTTTAAAAGGAAACTAATTTTTAAAGGTGAGGAAATTTCATTGGAATTATATTAGATAGAAACCTGTGTAAAGATTAGTGGTCAGAAGGTTTAGATGAGAACCTGACACTAATCATTTTTATCTTTTAAGATTTTAATGTCTAGTTATCTCTCTCTCTCTCTCTCTCTCTCTCTCTCTCTCTCTCTCTCTCTCTGTGTGTGTGTGTGTGTGTGTGTGTGTGTGTTCATTCACACAGGTGCTCACAGAGACCAAGAAGAGACTGTCAGATTCTCTGGAGCTAACATTATAAGTAGCTGTGAGCTGTCCGACATAGGTGATGTTTACTAAGCTCAGGTCCTCCTCAAGAGCATCTCTCTAGAGTGTAGAAGTTGTGCTGATTAATTCTTCCTGTGCTGTCTGAGTTGGGAAATACTGATGCACACCGATGTGTGTTTTATTTGTATTTCTAGTTTGACTTACTATAATAGAATCTGTTCCAGTCACACATAAATTTGAGCTTCCAAATAAACACCTCATTTTCACCTTATCAGAAGTACCCCCAGTGCCTTCGGACGCTCACTAACTTATTGAGCAGGGACCAGAGCTTTAGCGATGGAAAGGAAATATCAGTTTATTGCAGCACAGGTCATGCCCATGACTCCGGTGAGAAGTATTTGCTGCATCAATGAGTTAGATTAAATTCACAGGACTAAAGGGGGGAAATGAGTTCTTGCCTCTTCATGGCTTTCATTTCTGACCATGTGGTTCTGGCATGAAGTTTAATAACCTGTGCTCCTGGCACATTATCAACATTCAGCACAATTGTCACAATGTAGAAAGATGCTGGAGGACTGCCTTAGGTGAGTGAGAAATGCTTGTTTGCACCTAATCTGGTGATGCAAGAAATAAAGAAAAGCAGAGCACACACATTGAAGCCCTAGGGAACATGTGGTGAGACAGGGGAAGCTGAATGGATTCTTTGGGCTTTGCACAGGAAACAGGCAGGGTCCTGGCCTTGCCACCTCCACTGTGCAGGACATGGAGAGCTATAGCATGTGTTGCTCAGCAGTGTGTAAAATAACTGCCTTGAGTAGGACACATTCCTGTCAATCTTTGGTCTTATGACATATACTGCTTTAAAAGCTATTATCCAAAGTATGAAACTCGCATCTTCTTGGATTCTTCATTTTCTTACAAAATGAAATTAATTGAGAATTAATTAGCTATTTAGCCATCAATCAGTGAAATTTTCTTTCTTTTATATCTTCTCTGATTAGATGATCTCTGCTGAAGTGCTTAGGATATAATTAGAAACTTTTTCTTTTTTTTAGACTCAAATGTTTGAAGGGGATGGAAAGATAACTCAGCATTTGGAGCTCTTACAGAGGACCTGAGTGTGGTTCTCAGCATCCTCCATGCGAGAGGACTCACAACAGGATGTAACTCTAGTTCCAGAGAATCTGAAGCCCTCTTCTGGACTCTGCAGGTACTGTATTCATGTGTGTGCGTGCACACACACACACACACACACACACACACACACAATTTAAAAAATTATATAAAACAAAACTTAAGAAAAAAGAACTTATGTAAACATACTTAGACACATTTCTCACAAACAAACATGACTGTTTCTTAATGAGGGAGACAAAGTGCCATGAAGACAATTTTCTCAAACCTCGCATTCAGTGCTACTTTAGTAGCCAAACACAATGTAAGCAACTTTGGAGAAGTAAACATCTTTTTGTTCTTCTTTTCTTCTTTCTTCTTTTTTTTTCTGAAGTTAACTCAAAGTCTTGTGTCTCTGTCTACCATTTCTCTGTTTCCAGGCCCCTTTGATACTCAGGGCTGTGCTGGCCAATGGACCACTTAAAGGAGTAAGAATTATTTTTGACCATGATTTCAGGGTACAGCCCTACATAGCAGAGAAGTCCAGACAGCAGAAATCTGAGGAAGTTGGTCACACCACATACATAATCAGAGCAGAGAGCAATGCTGTTCAGAATTCACTGCCTAGGGAATGATGCCACGCAAAGTAGGGTGCATCTTCTCCCCTCTGCTGACTTGATCAAAAATCCTTTATAAGCATGCATACAGAGGAACTTAAACTTGACAATCTCTCAGTGAGACTTCTGAAGAAATTATAGATTATGCCAAGTTTACAGTTTAAAACTAGTCATCATATTACTTGTGTGTCTATTTCATATTAAGGGAACCTAGCTAGTTAATAAGCTGATGTCAACGTAGACACACAGACATCACACCTTCTTAGCTGCACATTGAGTCATATGTTATATAGCATACGTTCAGCTTCAGTTGAAATGCTTTTCATTGTTTGAGTTTTACTAAACCATTAAGCAAAAAAAGAATTTATGATGTCTTAGTTAGGGTTTTACTGCTGTGAACAGACACCATGACCAAGGCAACCCTTATAAGGACAACATTTAATTGGGGCTGGCTTACAGGTTCAGAGGTTCAGTCCATGATCATCAAGGTGGGAGCATGGCAGTGTCCAGGCAGGCATGGTGCAGGCAGAGCTGAGAGTTCTACATCTTCATCTAACGGCTGCCAGGATAAGACTGGCTTCCAGGGAGCTAGGATGATTGTCTTAAAGCCCATGCCCACAATAACATACTTTCTCCAACAAGACCACACCTCCTAATAATGCCACTCCATGGGCCAAGCATTTTCAACCCATCACATATGGGATGATGGTTTCTCTTTTACTTCCCAAAGTTATTTCAATCATAATTATGTGAATATGTAACTACACAATACATAATCAATCAATACAAAATTTGATCTTTTAAATTTATTTTATTATTCTTTGTGTGTGTGGATATTTTCTCTGTCTTCTCATTGCATCCTGAATATCCTGGATGTTTTGGGTTAGGAGTTTTTTGCATTTTGTGTTTTCTTTGACTGTTGTGTCCATGTTTTCTATGGTATATTCTGCACTTAAGATTCTCTCTTCCATCTCTTGTATTCTGTTGGTGATGCTTGCATCTATGACTCCTGATTTCTTTCCTAGGTTCTCTAACTCCAGGGTTGTCTCCCTTTGTGATTTCTTTATTGTTTCTATTTCTGTTTTTAATTCCTGAATGGTTTTGTTCATTTGTTTGTGTTTTCCTGTAATTCTGCCCATTTGATTGTGTTCTCCTGTAATTCTTTAAGGGATTTTTGTGTGTTCTCTTTAAAGGCTTCCAGTTGTTTACCTGTGTTCTCTTGTATTTCTTTAAGGGTGTTATTAATTTCCTTCTTAAAATCTTTTATCATCATCATGAGATGTGATTTTAAGTCTGAGTCTTGCTTTTCTGGTGTGTTGGGGGTATCCAGGGCTTGCTGTGGTAGGAGAGCTGGGTTCTGATGATGTCAAGTAGTCTTGGTTTCTGTTCCTTGTGTTCTTGCCCTTGCCTTTCACCATCTGGTTATCTCTGGTATTAGCTGGTCTTACTCTCTCTGACTGTGGCTTGTCTTTCCTGCAAGCCTCGGTGTCAATACTCCTTGGAGACCAGTTCTCTCTGTGCTTAAAGGTGAGTCGGCACTCCTGGTATATTAGCTCTCTCTTGGCACTATTTGAGTATGGAGCCCTATGTCACAGGATCTGCTCTCCAGCCACCGAAAGAAACCAAATTCTTGTTCCTCAGTCCCTGTGACCTGGGTATTCCAGGTGGGTCCCTCTGAGCAGTCAGTCTTGCCCCCACTCCTGGGAGGCTAGCTTTCTCCCAGCGCTAGCTCTTACCTCCTGGCTGTTCCTCAGTCCCTGTGTCTGGAGCTTAACTCTCCTGGCTTTTCCAGACTCCTGAGCAGCTAGCTTGCTCCCGGTGCTGTTTGGCTATTGAGCCCTGTTGGCCCAGGCAGAGGTCTCCCGCCACAGATGGAAACCGGCTGGATATTTTCTCTGAACATGTCTGTGGACTATGTGTGTACCAGGTTTTCACAGAGGCCACAAGAAGGCAGCAGATATCCTTGGATTTCAGTTACAGATAACTGTGAGCTACCATGTGGGTCCTGGGAATCAAATCCAGATTCTTTAGAAGAACAACCAGTGGTTATAACTGCTGATCTGTCTTTTCAGCCCTCCAAGACAAGATTTGCTCTTAGAACTATTTTTCAACTCAATAATATGTGATTTTAAAAACTTAATAAAAAATACTAACTTCTAAAATACAGCACAGATAATTATTGAAATGAATTTGAGATATCTGAATAAATGAAGAAGCCCTGGGTCTTATTTTTCAGACACAAGCTTCTTCACAAAAATAATAACCAACAATGACTATTATAACTAATAAAGAAAAATGTCCGAGTGTATGATTTACTTCCTTCCATCCTGGAATGTAAGCTGGTACCTACAAGGTTGCTGGATCTTTCCAATTCTACATGTTCTTGGTGTTCCATAAGTTCTCTCTGAAAAGAATCAGGAAGAAGTAGCTGTTAGTCCTGTTCTCACTGCTAACTTCCTCTAAATTTTAATATCTACATGATCCATGTTTTTGCTTTAAAAGCTGTATTTTTTTTGAGGGGGGCTGTGATTTGCATGTGACTTGATGGGCACGTCAATGGGAATGTCAGATGACAACTTTGTGGAGTTGGTTCCCTCCCTCCATCATTATGTGGGTGTCAGAGAGCAAACTCAGGCTAGTAAGTTTTTGGATCAAGGTCTTTAATATGATGAGCCTCTTCATCAGCCTTCCATCTTGTTTTTGAATTGTCACAGGGTTGAACAGCATTCCCTTCCATAAGAAATCTGTTCAGAATTCAGCTATAAAAAATGTTATCAAAAGTTAGCAGAATGTTGAATAAATCAATTACATTAAAAATAGATATAAGAAATATATTTCAAAGTCTTCTTTTTGGAATCTTCTTCAAAGAATCTTTTGTTTAGAATACAACAGATTCGGCCACATCAAATAAGTTTGCCTGCATTTGTTTCAGGTTGGGAATAGATAGGAGTCCTCTACTATGAGAGCTGAGGCATAAGGGGAATGCAATAATGGGTACACAAAGGCTGACAAACAGCAGATATACTAACATTTTAATCCATGCAAATACAATTTCAAAGAGTTAAGCTAACAAAAGCAATCTCCCTAGGGGTGGTGAAAGATGCTGAGGGAACCGAATATCCACGTGTAGAATAATGAAGATAGATATCCCTCTCTTATACACACAAGCACCTGGTATAAAAAGCCTGTAGGAAATAGGAAAAAATGTCAGTAATTTGATGGAGTAATGTATAGGTACAGCACTTTGAGATATAGGCATAAGCAATGACTTCTTCAAAAGGGAAACAGATAGCTCCAGTTTATCCATTCCCTGAATTGATTAACATGATTAAAATATTGCTTTAAGATGATAGCTTACCACAAGCTGCACAAGCATGATGATGAAGTCCAGATATCCAATAATCACATTTTTTTTAAAGTAGACACAGGAAATGTGTGTCTATATAGCCAGGTTTAGGGCTTGAGAGCAGAGGCAAGAGGTTCCATGGGCTTGCAGGCAGCAAGTCCAGGGACAACTGTAAACTTTAATTTCAAGAAGGAGATCTGTCTCAAAAGATAAGGTGGAGATGTTTCAGACCTCTACTGGCTCCTGTCTTGTAGACCTGCAACATGGGTGCTTATACACACACACACACACACACACACACACACACACACACACACAAACGCACACTCTTGTAGACCTGCAACATGGGCTTTTGAACACATACATAATGCTTGATTTGCAATGGAAGGACTCAGCAGAGTGAGGGGACAGGCTACTTACAGAGTGTGATCTCCTCTATTGTCAATGACTTCATCCAGACTGCTCTGCAGTTTCATAGCCAAACACACTGGAGCTATGTCACATTATGAAAATATTTTGAGTGATGTCAGAAAGGAAACTACTGTCCTCTCTATCTAACATGGTTTCGAATTTGTATGTTCTCATTGTTTCACATGACAAGTTGGGTTTGGTTTGTTCTTAAAATTAAATTAAATCTGAAGATTAAAAAGTATGACTTTGGAACACTCAATTTTCCCATTGTTTTTGGTTTCTTTGGGTTCCTTCGCTTCTCTTTTCTCTTCTTTTCTCTTCTCTACTCTCCTTCCTTCTTTTCTTCTTTCCCTCCCTCCCTCCCTCCTTCTGTGTGTCTGTCTGTCTTACCATATTTTGGAAACAGAATAAAGAAAGGTATGAGGAGAAAACCTCCCAGAGACTGGAAGCTTCTGGCTTGGCTTCACTTTAGTGAATGTCAGAAATAGAACTGACCTCTATACATGAGCACTGCTTGTCTCTATGGCTACTGCTGCATTTTTCATTGTATATGTACTCCTATTCCTATCTCAGAATACAGAAATACATTTTTATTGAATTCTTCACAACTACTGTAAATATAAGATGAGATGCTAATGTTTCTAATATATTCTATAGTTTCTCTTTTAGTGAAAACTACTGATGATGGAGACTGAGACCACCATATCTTTTTGCTTGGAGTGGTAACCATGTGCCATGCTATGCTATCTTTCTCTGCTTCTTGAAAATATTAATAAAACATGGCTGGACCCCCATGTAACTCATGTCTTCACTATATCTCTTGTATTAACAATGACATCTCTAGAATGTCGCACCAGATATGTATAGTTATTAAGATTTTCAAACTGAAATATAACTCAGTTTAGAATCCTACAGTAGTTATCTTCATAACTATCTTCATGCATATCTTCATGGATATCTTCATGCATAATCCCATTCCAGTTATAAACCTAAGTGGACTGGGAACTATATTCTGTTTTGGGTTGCTTTTGATGATGGTTACATATGTTTGGGAGTATTCACAACTGTGTAGTAGTACCTTCAGAGGGCAGAGGACAATATCTGATTCTTAGGTGTTAGAGTTACAGGCAGTTGGGAACTGCCCAAAATGTAATCTGTGCACTCTTTCTCTCCTCTGTGAGTTACCTCCTCGTGACATAACAACCAAGACAACATAAATGCTCTGAAAAGGACACTCTCTGTGTTGATGGAGAATTGCATCATGTCAACACAGTGGGTGAGTGTCATGGGTCAGTAAATTTAATAACTCCAGGAAGCTCTGTGCTGAACAATTAACGATAGGCTGTAGTACAATCAGGAGGCAATAGAGCCTTAAGAGGTAGAGATCAGAGAAAGAAAGTAAGGATATTGAGGGTGTGACCTTAATGGAGATACTGGAATGATCACCTTTGTCTTCTTCTTTGCTGCCTGACAACCATGAAATGAGCAGCTTTTCCATCTTCACATTACCTTCCATGATCTGCCTTACCACAAGCTCAAGTACAATAGAGCCAATTAACCATAAACCTAGAAACATGGAGAATGGGAACCATACCACAAACGAGTCCATCCCAGGTATTTGATCACATTGACAGAAAACCCATAGTGCTATACTTTTGAGTCATGAAAATCAGAGTATTCTGGGCCATAATAATTACTAGTGTTTTGGGTACAGCCTCCATGTGTGATACCGACACCTTAAAGAGGAAAGAAACGTCAAGTAAAGGAAGAAGGATAGTAAAAAAGATTGTAAACATTAGGACATCCAGAGTCATCCTAATGGTATCACCTTCTGGTCAGTTACTTATTTACTATTTCTGTGTTTTCTTCCATTTACTCAAATTATGATGGCACTTATTGGAACAAAGGAAGCTAGGATTTTTATTATCCTGATTCAAAATAAGCAAGAAAAACTTCATATTGTGCATATATATGTATATATGCACATATATATGCACATATTTTTCATATATATATGAAAAATGCACTTTTGAAAGTACTTTTAGAGGCACCTTTAATATGAATGGCACATTCAATTACCTGTATAAATTCAGGTACAAAGAAAGAAATAAATAAGCCTACATCCCTTGGTCATACAACCGTAATCTTTCTATATAAACTTAATCAAAGGATGTTCCCACTTGACAATATAAAAAGAGAACTAGCAGTGCCAGCATCATGATCTTTCAAAGCTGTTAAAGGATGGGAACATCTGTTGTATTGTTCTAAATATTGAAACAATGGAACAACGATAAAATACTTATATCACAGGTTTGGTAATGAAATAGTAACAAATATGTTTGTTTCATATCCATTCAAACTGTGCCATACATTTTTTAAAAGCTATTTTATATGAATATGGAGTTGCATAAAATTGACTTTCTGTGTATTATAATATGTATAAACATCTGATACAAAGTGTACATTGGAATTTACAATTAGGAAGGCTGCTCTCTCTCTCTTCTACATCTTGACTGTGTAGTGACTAGTTCTACCACAGACAACAGCAATGATGAGCCACAAAGGAACCCATGAAAAAGGGCCCATCAACCCAGGACCAGAGCCCTCTAAATCCTTGAACCAAAATAGATGTTTCCTCCTTGTAAATTGACTATGTTGGACATTTCATCACAGTGATGAAAAGCAGAGACATGGAGCTTCTATTCTTATCACTGTTCTGGTGACATTACTGAAGTTCATGAAGAGCAAGCATTGAGCAAAATGCCACTTAAGTAGGAAATTGGAGAAATGGGGGTTTAGCTGCCATTTGTTGGATGTCAGAGCTAATTCCCATTGCTACCCTTTGGTTATTCACCCATCCAATGTTTATGAAGCAATTGCAGGAGCAGTAAATTATGTGAAGAGCCAGACATAAATTTGATTCCAAAGTTACAGCTGAAAATATGCTATCAACACAATTAATATATACCATTGATATATACCAGGAAAGATTCATGAATGAATATGACCTGTGCAGAAAGCAAGGTATGGCAGCATCATAGGCGACAGAGAGGGATGTCTAATAGGCCAGTGATCAAAGGGACATTTTATATATAGGCAAGAATATATAAGGTATCTATCAACCAGAAAATGAGGATGTGGTGCTGAGAGAATTCCAATGTAAAGTGTGAACCAGTCTAAAGAAATGAAAAGATAGTATGTTGGCAGTACATCAGGGGAAACTGGGGAAGGAAAGTTGAAGCCAGACAAAAACAGTTTGAATTTAAGTCTAAATGCACCAAAAAATGATTGTTTATTTATTTATTCAGGTCATGTTTGTAACATGTGCTGTTGTGGGTGGCAAGATAATTCAGTGAGTAAGGGGGCTTGCAGACAATTCTGAGGACCTGAGTTCAATCTCTGGGTCCCAAGGGTTGAAGGAGGGCACCAACACTTGCACATTGTCCTCTGACCAACATGTATGTGCCATGGCATGAACACACACATATTAATAAACTAACAAAAAAGGTAGTATTTTTGATGTAGTAGTTGTTTTTTTAAAGGATTAAAATTAACACTTTAAAACATATTTTTAGAGTTTCAAACAAGAGTCTACTATATCTATACATTCTCTACCTCTTTGCCCAGTTCAAACTCCACCAATGTTCTTCCACTCTCAAACTGATAGTCTTTTTGATTATTACTGTCATATATGCATTTGTATATGTCATACACACACACACACACACACACACACACACACAATTTATTTAGTCAACGTCAGTATTGCTACTATGTTCATGTGTATTTGAGATAAGGTTTTCCTAATTTGCCCATACTAACCCAAACACACCATATTGTGTGTAGCTAAGAATTGTTTCTGTCTCATCATGTTCTTGCCTCAGCTTTTGAAAAACACATTGGTGCATGTGTGTGCAGGTATGTGTGGGTGCATGTGTGAGTCTGTGCATATGTGTGTACATGTGCTTGTATGCATGTGTGTGCACATGTGTTCATACATGGGCCTGTATACACATCTGTGTGTGGTTTTGTGTTTATAAGTGAGTTTATATGCAAGAGTGTAACTCTGTATGTTTGAATGTCTGTATGTGTGCATGTGGGTATCATTTATTTGCATATCTGTGCATATGTTTATGTATATGAGGTTGTATACATACATGTATATGTGTTCATGTATGTTTTATATGGATATGTTTGTATGTATGTGTGGGTGTGCATGTATGTGCATGTACATGTGTGTGTCTACCTGTTTGTACGCATGTGCCTGCTTATGTGTGAATAAGTGTGCATGTATGTGTTTGTGACTATGCATGTGTGCATACATGTGCGTACACATATGTGTATATCTGTGTGAGATGGTGTGTGTTGGAGAATAGATCTAGTGTTGTATGCATAGCTGGTAGGAACTCTAATGCTGAGCTCCATTCTCCTTCCATTTTACACATCTTATTTAACTTGAGGACCAGCTAATTTAAGCAATCATCCATCACACACAACCAGAAGGCTAGTCTGGGATTTAAGATCAGTATGTATCTTTCCCATAGCCTTTTAGATGGACTCTTCATTCTAAAAGTGGACATTGCAATGTCACTCTGTGTAGGACAGCATGCTTGAATTATGAAGGAGATGCAGGCTTTGCTGACATGGAGCAAGTTTTTAAGCAGAGATGATAAAATGCCAGGATTGCTAACATGCTGAAGCTGTGCAGAAGGCATGAAGCCAATGCAATGCAGCTTCCATGACCAAGCACAGACTAGACACTGCTCAATCTGGATATACTCTAGGGCATCCAGAATTACCAGATACAGGCTCTCCACCAGCACCAAATTATATGCAGCAAACAGACCCTCTCTCCTGATTCCTGCTCTTCCTTATCCTTCTAAAATGTGTGCAAGTGTCATATGATTGCATGAGCCTGAGAAAACACACAACTATTATGAACCGCATCCCACAACCTCAACTGACACGTGTGTTTCATTACTCCATCCCATCTTATTCTGGGGTGCCTTTGATAGTGAACAAAACATCCACATGTCAAAAAGAAGTTTCAGTTAATAAAACAAGAAAGAATTATGTCATTGCAAGTGAAATTCTCACTGTCCTGAAAACACACACACACACACACACACACACACACACACACATGCTTAAAGAACAAGAATAAAAGCCAGTTTACACCAACACACAAACATTAGCCTGGGGATCTGCTGGGGGAATCGATGTATTTTGAGGTCTACAGCTTTGGTTTAGGTCAATATTTGAAAACTTTACTTGCCAAGAATTTCTTATTCGCATGCAGTTGCTGCTTCACTAATCTAAGATGTCAGGGAAAGCCCCGAGGCATGAAATCAATCACTTGGCACTTACAGTCCATGTAGATTCGAAGGGAAAAGAGGGGCATTGTGACTGTGAGCAAAATGGATAAACTGTTTTATTGGTTGCATAAACACAGAGTGAGCAGTGTCTCGGGGGACATGAGCACATCACTGCAGTCTTTTGGCCTTGAACAGGACTCGGTGCAGGAGCCCATCACATCCCCAAGATGGGTGTCAGCTTTTGTTTTACAATACCTGTCATGATTAGTTGCAAAACAAAGGAAAATGAAAAAGGATGAGGGTTGGAACAACTGAAAATTCAGTGTTGGGATACACAGGTCGCATGGCCTGGGACTCTTGGGGTTCCTATTCTTGTACCCTTTCACTATGACAAGATTTTGTTTTATCATTGTGTGTGTGCGTGTTCACGCACGTTTGTGGATTCTCATGCTAGTGCAGGTCAGAGGACAGTTTGGTGCAAGCAGTGGTCCCTTCATTGTATGCTCCAGTGACAGAACCTAGGTTGTCAGGCTTATTCAGCAAGATCTTCTTCCCCCTGAGCCATTTGCTGGTCCTACAACAAGCTTGGGAAATCATTATCACATCACTTTACCTGGAAACTCCCCTGTGCCTAGAAGGCTGTCTAGTCCCCTTGCTTTCTCATGTTACTGGTTCCTTCTAGCTCTTAACCCTCAGTTTTGGTCTCTACATCTTCTGGGAAGTCCTCCATAACCTCTCCTGTATCAACTTAGCAACCTTACATGTCCTTTCTAGCACCCAGCACATCCTCCGACTTCAATTTCTGACATTCACAAAGTATGTGACCTGCCATTTAGCAGTAGCCTCTTGAGCTAGAGGTCTGTCCAGTAGACCGTGCAGACTACTCCCTGGCCTCTCTCTGCACTCTCTCTGAAGTCTGAGAGAGCATCTGTCAGTTGGTTAGAAATGTCAATGTATCTTTGTTAGATGGCAGTGTATTGCATTCTGTCTGGAAAATAGTCACACTCAAAGGGTGGTGTTCTTATCCCCTACTCCCTCAGTTCTGTCTTGAGTAAATTTGTCTGTGAACTTGGGAAATTGTATATGTGTTTTACTTTGTAGATTACCAGATGATGCTATTGACTAACTCCTTGTAAAAAGCCTCAATTATGGTTAAGGGTATAATCCATGTCTTCTGAATTTGTCTGTTTTCTATTTCTCTTACCAGCATCCCTTCCTTACAGAAAATATTAATTTTATGGTCTAAAAGTTTTGTTTTCAATATACTTTTCTCTATGAAAATTTTATAATTATCAACACGAGGATACTGACTATAAACTAGTCTGTGAAAGTCTTTCTGTATTATCATGTTTTGTTTAAAAGGTTATTAAATTATTTTAATAAATTCATTTAATTTGCATTTTAAAAGACTAAATGAGCTTGGAGAGTAAATGAGAAAACTACAGAGCATATCTTCTCTGTGAGGTTCAACTTCTGCATCAGTATCTACACAAATTAGGAATAGCTCCTTCCTCTCTGCAAGCAACCCTTTTAGGAAGAAGGAGAGGTGAGGTAGAGGATGTGTGTTTATACACATGGTGAAATCTCGTATGCAGAATCCCCATGCCCCCGGCCACATTGTTCAAACAAGTCAGTATTTTTAAGCTGTAAAATGCAAATAATGGGACTTGCATTGGGAGGTTTAGTCTGTGTTACAGTCATCTGACACTGCTTAGAGTTGAAGCAACTTAGAAAGAAGTAAAAGAGACAATCTGGATTTTAATTATGTGTCATAGGCCAACCATATGTTACCGAAGCAGAGCTTCCTGCAAGGCTGCATCCTCAGTAGACAGTTCTATCTTCTCGCTGGCATCATTACAACTGAGAACTTTTATATCTGGGGAAAGAAATATATTAGACATGGTCTAGGAGATTTTAAAGATGTTTTAAGAGGAAAATATAATAATTTTAAAATGTCAAATATTTAGATTGGCACTAGAGAATACCCTGGTCTTTCTAGGAGTCACTCCCATTCTAAGTGACTCGTGGACTAAATGACTGGACAAATATTGAGTTGTCATTCCTATCTTTCCTTATGTCCTGTATACTTTATATGTTGATGTGATTTTTAAAGAATAAACCATTGTATTCATGTGCATCATGTTACTATATTTTCACTAACTAGTTTTTCTTTTCAAATCATGTGTTTGTCTCAGGAATTTATACATATACATCAATTACATATACATTATAAACATATGCATGTACATATAAATCTACATCATATACATAAACATCATATACCTATACTATATGTGTCTATACATACATATATATGTATTTGTGAAAATAGATTATTAGATATATAGATAGATGATTACATAGATAACTATTTAATATAAATAATATAGTTAAGATCTAATATAGACAGATATAGATGATAGATAGATTATAGATAGATAGATAGATTGTAGATAAATTATAGATAGATAAATAGATAGACAGACAGATAGATAGATAGATTGTAGATAATCTTCTGATCCTCCTGCCTCTACCTCTTGTATATTTGCATCACTGGTGTGTACACCATCATGCTTATTAAATGCACTGCTGGGCTTTGATCACAGGGTTTTATGCATGCGAGGCAAGCATCCTGTCAGTTCAGTTACCTTCCTCAAAGAATATTATTTTTCCAAGTATGAAAAATGCTGATCAAAATGTGAACAAAACAACATAGCTATTTGCTAAATTAAGGGAGATTAAAGGCGGTGTTCCCTGGAGCAATGTCATGAACAATTCTCATGAGTACAACACTCACAAAGAAAACTTTTGAACAAAGAACCCCAAATCATACATTTTGTGTTGAGTGACACCTTATAAACTGATTTCGCATTTGACTGACTTACTGTGGCGTTTGTGTGGGATTAAATGATTTACGTATCTTCCCAATAAATAGACACAAAGCACTTTAATGTGGAAACTGGGATTCACAAATAGGAACTTCATTGAAGTTGAGACCAAATGTTTCCCCTTTTTTCTCCCAGGCATAGAATCTCATAAACTGTGATTTTATCATCCTAGTCAATGAAGAAATAATACTCTCCAAATTTTAATAAAACCATATGATCTAAAGTACATCTTCCTTTAAAATGGTTATGAAAGATTCATTTCTCTATATGTGTTCATGTCTATATACAATCATATATGCATATATATCCAAACATAAACACCATATATATATTAATTTATACATACATACAAATATACAGAAAATACATATATACCAAAGCATACACAAATGTATACACATATATAGACACATGTTTACATATCTATATATTCTTACATAGGTATTTAATATGTTACAGGCTTGTGCAGGCCCAAGCATGGCAAACACAGGCCTAAGCATGGTAAACATGCCCTGAAGAGCTTTTGTTTTTCACTCCCCTTCCCCATTCCCTCTGCCTTGATAAAAAAAAAAAAAATTAGATTACATTCCTAAAACTAGCCACCAAGGTATATTCCCTTATTTGTCTACTCTCTACTCCTCAGGCTGACTACCTAGGTCTAGCTATCAAAGAAATGAAGTCCCGCAATCAAAATCTCACTTTTGACTACCCTAATTGACATGCCCAGCCAAAATTAAATACTTCATCCTAACACAGGGGTTTTATTTATAAACTGCCAATTGCCTACTGGTCACATCTATCTACTGCTTTCCAGAGGAAGTCATTTGACCCTTCTGGGTAAAAATTCCTTCCCTTCTTCTCTGCCTCTTTTTTCTCCTCTCCCCTGGTCCTTTTCCATTCTCCATCTTCTTTATTTACATTAAGTATATAGCCAGAAGACGAAGTCAGAGATGGAAGCACGCGGAAGACTTAGTTTGTCAATGCTAATTTTCAAGGTGGAAAAAGTAAACCATGATCAGGGACCACCGTCAATGGCCAGGGAGGCCACCATCAATTTTTTAGGTGGATGTTAGTGGGATAACGGAAAACTCATCCATGAAGTATCTGGGCTTCTGTGACAGAGAAAAAGAATGTCCACTACTCATCTCTTCGGAAGTGTCCACATGTCCAACCTTCAGCTTTATCCATCACAGTAGGGACACATTTGTTAGTCCCCTGTTCTTCATAAAGATTCAGACTTAGTTTCCTAAAGCCAGCAAAGAACGCCTGAAATGCACCATGCCTTTTGCAGAGTTACTATAACAGGCAGATAGAAAGCCGGCAGTCCAAAGCAAGGGCAAGTGAAGACATGGGGTTGCAGGGATGGTCACAAACTGCTGGTGAGGATAAATGAGTTCAGCTGCTGTAGTAAATAATTACCTTGCAAGATTAAAATTGTTTATACCCAAGTAGAGTCAGCACTTCAACTCCAAACTGTATACTCCAGAGAGAAGCTTATCTTCATGTTCTAGGAGATAAGAGAAAAATAAATGTTTACCGTGGAAAATTTAATATTAACCAGAAAGCACAAAACACAGCCACTGTCTGGAAATTGCTAAATAATCATTGTGCAGTTGTAGAGTTGAATATCTTAGGCCCCAAACAGGTGAAAAGATGACACACCCCTTGTGGTTCTGCTGGGGTGTCAGTTCGACACTGGAATGCTACTTGGGGAGATTAAACACAGGGGAGTTAGGCTACATTCCATTCTCCCCTTTGGGGTGCCAGGCTCATGTGATGTCAGCATGATGCTCAGGGGAAATGAAACACAGCCTACAATAGGGGTCCCAGCCCATATTTCTCCTTGTGAGAAATGGCACGGGCTGGAGTAGAGGCTGTGGTTCTCAAATTCCTGGATACCCAGATGTTACTGGGAACCTCGGGGAGTTGAGGACTCGGGCAGGTGGCCTGAAATGAGCCAGGGCAGGGAGAATCTGGCTTAGCTCAGGATAAGTGCCAGGAGAGCAGAAAAGCCTTTTGTGGGAGACTTAGGCATGGCTCTGTATGACATAAAGGCCTCCCCAAACAGTGGTCCTTGAGATAGTCCTTGCTTGTCCAAACTGTTTATTCATGGTGGAAAAAGATGCACATGACTTCCTCAGGTTGGACCAGAGATTAAAAACAGCTTTTGAGGGAAGGGATGCCTGGGAAGGGAAGCTTATTGGCTAAACCCTCGGGGCCTATCTAGATACCCCAATAGCATGGAGAACTCTGGGTTTCTATGCTATGTGACCAGTTGACATGGTCCTCTTAGTAGGGTATTGCAGTCATGTGCTCCAGGATGGGGACCTGTTCAGAAGTAGATTTAAACACCTATCATTCTCAATTATGAGAATTGCCTGAGTTCTTTAATCTGCTCAATTTTACCAATTCTTGGGTCTGGTGGCACAGTTCCACTTGCCCCACAACCCCTTATGAACATCAATGAATTTTAAGACCTGAAGAATCAAGAGAAAGTCATCAGTTGTTATAATTAATTAGATTAAATA
>JADRCH010000082.1:5996222-6088722 GCA_019843965.1 Rhynchomys soricoides | reverse complement strand
CAAACATACTAGAAAACAAGAGGTAAAAGCTTGTATGCCCTTGTCCCAGATAGAACTGTCATGTTGACCCTTGCAACTCTTGGGTTGTCTCAAACTAGCAACTTTGCACCCTCCGCACTTCTGAAGAAATAAATCTTTCATGAATGGAATTCTAGGGTCTTCTAGAGATAAAGTCCTGTAGTGCAAAAGGATGACAGCATAAAGCACATTGTTAAACCAAGCAAAATATAGAAGGTGCAGGTAACAAAAGAGCAAATACTTAAGCAAAATAGTTAAAAAAATGCTCATTTCCTGATTTCTAATTTTTTTGTTTGTTTTTGATTTTGCTTTCTTTTAGGTTTTGCTTGAATATAACCCTTTAGAAAGGTTTCTGTCTTTCCTGCATGGATCTGCAGTAGAAAAATCTACACACCGTGCAAACACAGTAAAGTTACGATTACTTCCAACAGATGAAAACAGATAATGATAAAGCTTCATCCTTCACCCTCACTTTCCTCTCATAAAATGACCCCTGATTTCTCTACTTGCTCTGACTAGCAGATGGTTGTTGTTGGGTATTTCCTGTGGAAATAGTGTATTTCTCTGGTGTACTTACTGCTAAGCAACACCCGTTTCTCTCACCCACAGAAGTATGATCAATCTGGCCTCTCTTTATTTGTAAAATGGGATAATATTAAAACCCAAATCTGCATCCTGGTTATTAATTGTTATGTAGCTACATGAAAGTGCTTATGAAAAAAATCAAACTTCTTCACCTGCACTGGTATTGGCAAAATAATAAAATCACACTGGTTTACTAGAGCAAGCTGTGTCTGTAACAAAAAGAGCACCTTGAAAAGTACATTTTGTTTCTTTGTTTTGATTATTTTGTTTTTGACTAGTAAGTCTACCTGCCTCAGAGGCCAGCCATCACTCCACATTGTAAAGTAGATTAGATATTTGGCACTTTGGGCTCCCTGTTTTCCAGAGAGGGTAATTGGAATAACCAGATTTTTTTCTCATTGGAAAGCACATCGAATCTAAATTTAATAAAACATTTTAATATGTCCAAACTATAAAAATCAACTCTGACAAGTGCACTTCTAAATCTTAATTTTTTAATAATGGGAAAACATCTGAGGAATATTAAGTAGTCCAGAACACAAACTGTGTGCTTAGAAGTCGTCAATATTCCTTGAAGGCAAAGTCAGCTGGCACACACTTAAGGTGTGTTTCAAAATGACAGATTAGACTAATGTACATTTAGAGGTAGCTGGGTTTTTACTTTAGAGGGAAAATGCCTTTTACCCTGAGGAGAAAATAATCCAGGGCTTTTGGTTTGAAAAGTATCACACATTTTCTTCAGAGCTTAGTGGTAAAGGTTATATTTAAATGCAATTCTTCTTTAGTTTGTACAAGGCTTGTCGATTTCTTTTCTTTAGTATTTCAGCAGTCATTTCTTCTTTTCAAGTCTGGCAACAGATGCCTATGTCCTGGAGCTTACAGTTTCTCTTGACCTCCTATAATAGCACCTCTCTCTCTCTCTCTCTCTTTCTCTCCTTACCTCACTATCTATCTATATCTTTTTTCCTTGTTCTAGTACTTTTACAAGTGTATAATTAGGAACAGAATATTATATAAAATAATATATTATATATCATATAAAAATAAGTATGTTTATATATCCTTTATATATAATTATATATAAATATTATTTCATATATTTCTATTATATATAAGTATAACATACATAAATATTACACATATATAAATATTACATTATATATATATATATATATATATATATATATATATCAGTGCTAGAAAGATAGCTGATTGTAAAGAGCCTGTTGCTCTAGCATGAGAACCTGAACACCCCACAAAGTCCACATAAAAATCTAGACCTGGTAGCATGTGCTTATATTGCCAGCACTGGGAAGAATTGCTGAGGTTTGCTGCCTGGCCAGAATATTCTATTTGTCAGTCTCCAAGTCAGGATAAAGTCTGTCTCCAAGATAAGGAGCATGGCACTTGAGAAACAGCACCAGAATTAGACCTCTAACTCCACCACATGCACACATGTCCACACATGTACATAACCATGAATGCACATATGCACAGTCATACACATGGGCACACATATATGCACACATGCATCCATCCATGCACAGACACATTCTACTAAGAAAAAATAGGACTCACACTGTAGCCTCTACTTACTTTCTTCTGAGGAAGGGCCATCAAACCCTGCTCATAATTATAATCCTGTAAACAGTAACTGTGAGCACCATTCTCGGGAGCTGAGGGAAGCTTCAGCTCTAGATACCTCCCCTGGAATTAAAGAAAAGAATAAGAAGATCCACGGGGACCCTCTCTGGGGTACCTCTATCCACTATGGGTAGTGTAGATAGACAGATTCTAGTAGTGTCCTGAGAGTGTTGACATGCCTTCTATAAACTACATACAATCTCTTCCTGGCTTCTGTGGGGAATATGGAGCTCAACCTTGTGAAAAAAAGTGGAATGGACAGTAACATTACAGGCTTCTACGACTCCTTGAAAAGTCTTGATCTGCCATACACAGCATTAGATCTAAGATGGTTCCCATTACACTAATAAGACAGCAGAAAGGAACCGAGGCCAGAGTGGTGGCTGCTTTCCCCATCTTCACAGAAGTCGTTACAGCCCCCCTCCAAACCCCCCCCCCCACTCCTGAGGTACTTCATTGGGCAGAGCTTTTATTGGATCATGGTGATAGTGTGGTAAGATACTATTGGCCAAGGATTTAGGGGCCTGAGATTGGTGCAAGCGCTGCATATAAGCTTATGGGCTGGCCAATAGACTAATCTGCAACCTGATGCTGGTCTCTGGAGTCAGATTTCCTGGAACTTGTCAAGTGATTCCATCACCTCTTACCCACCACCTTAGGTCCTGTTCCCACAGATTACTTTTGTGCCAGTGATATTGAGTGGATTTATTCTACCATGCATCCATCTCTCAACTGTTCATGCAACATACAAAGGTGGGAAGGGCCCCCCCTCTGTCTCTCTCTCTCTCACACACACACACAGACACAATCACACACCAACATAATCACACATTCACACACACACAGAGACCTCAATCATTTATAACCATTATATTACAGATAAATTCAAACTCTTGGGATAAATTGTACTGAAGCCTGGGAAGAAAGAACAGGGGAATGCAGAAAGATTATTCCACAGAGAAAAAATTACCACCACAAAGTTTGATAAAACGTTCTAAATTTACTCAAAATAGCTTTTAAGCTTTACTCTGATGTGAATATTATTTAATACTGTTTTACTTAGAGTTTACTTAGAGGGTTCAGCTGATGCTTGTTGTAAACAAAAGAAGCAGTCACCTAAACGTCTGTTGGGCTGAGTCGCCCTCCTGTAATCCCATACTCAGAATGTGGCAGGATAATTTAGAAGCAAGCTGACTACCAAGGAGATTATATATATATATATGAGTTTGAGGCTTGATTGACAGACACTGTCCTAATGACTAAGGTGGAAGAGAGAGAAAGGAAGACTCTCAACTTTAGCATTTTGCCTCCACATGCGCAGGTCCCCTCACACAGATGCACACTGCACAAACACTCCTACACTGAAAAAACACAAAATGTTCCCAATTAGAAACTCCAAAAATTTTGGCGATCTTCCAGTTATCTTCTCTATTTGTAATTGTTAATCCCTTGCATAGGCCCAAAGCTTACTCAATGGGTGCATAGCAGTCCTGGTAAACCTAACGAACCATCCTCACTGGCACTTGTACTCTACCAGACACTGAGCTTGTCTCTCTGAGCCTATGGCATTATTCTCTAACTAAAAGTACCGTTTTGACTTTATTGCACATTTCTATGGTCTTAGTATTTTGAAGGATTGGCCAGGAGTCAGCCTGCAAGGAGATGAAGACACTAACCACTGTAGACTGTATAGTCTGTATAAAAAAGTCAGGGAAGAATAATTCAGAGTTACCAGTCTTTCCAGGTCAGCAAGTTTGTTCATAAAAAATGACCTGTCACTGAAAATCTACGAGTCATGGCTGGAAAAGAGTTGCATTGTGGCCTGAAGGGAAATTTAGAATGGTAGGTGTGTTAACTTCCCTGAGCTTGGTGATGCCTTCATATGCTGAAATAACTGGCTTGAAGGTTGAAATTATGTGCAGCTGATTGAATATATTATATGTTGGTTAACAGCAATATTTTTATAACATTTTTCCAGGTAGATTAACATCCCTAATTATAATATTAATCTTTCTTAGATACTCTCAGTCTGAAAAATATTTGTTCCCAAACATTGACCGTACCTGAACCTAGGGATACAATAATTCTTGAAAAGACGCTTAGCTTTACTATCTACAATACTCACCGTTGGTATATTCTGTAGAGCCGCCAAGGTCAAAGAATTCCCAGCTCTTGTGTTTTACAAAAAAAAAAAAAAAAAAAAAATCAACTTTCTTCTCTCTCTCTCTCTCTCTGACTCTCAGATGAGTTGTAAAAGCTCCCCTCATTCAACCTGGCCACGTTAAACCTGGTCACCCTATTTATTTATTTATTTATTTATTTATTTATTTATTTATGTCAAAGCCCCATGTCTTCTCTCTGAAGGCCAGTGTTTCAAATCTGCAGTCTCCTTGTATGAACTTGGGTTAAAATCTAAGTCTGACATGCTTAGAGAAAGCCACTATCAATGGATGACTTGTCATGCACACAGTTCAGAAAAATCTGAAGAAACCTTTACCTAAAGGTAAAGTCATATAAACAGGGCATACCTGTAGGAATCAAACAGATTGCTACAGACTCATGCTTTATACTAGCTGCTAACCCATTGAAAAATAAATTTTAAAAACATACACCAAATCTTTCATCTTCCCTATAACTTGCTATTTCCAGGTGAAAAGGCTCTACCAGGCAGCATGGCAGGCCTAGTTATTTGGTCTGCTTTTAATATTTCAAAGTATGTCCTCAATCTAAATGTCAAATAAATATGTAAATATTACAAAAAAACTAAAAAAAATAAGCCAAAACACATTTACTTCCAGAGATTAAAAAAAAACAAAACACACATTTACTTCCAGAGATTAAAAAAAACTGATTTAAGAGACAATAGTATTAACTATGAACAGGGGAAGAACAAAAGACAGCCAGTCAGCCATAACTGGCTTTGACTCTGTAAGAAAACAAAAACAGACAAACAACAACAACAACAACAAAAACCAACCTTAAATAGTCACTGAACAGCTCAATCTTGTGAAAGAGGTTTTGACCCTGCCTTGCTGATGTCTGAACATCATCTATGAAATATTTCTAACTACAATAGTCCTGTAAAAGATGCTGGACTGTATCATAACTATTTCGTAATCTTGGTCAATTTGCATTCTTGTTTTTGTCTGTTTTATTCAATAATGTCTCATAGCCAAACACAGCCAGGAGCTAGCATGCCCATGCCTCATCGCCTCCCTAAGGGTCGGAATTCCATGTACATCGGCAGCTTGCCTCTTCCACTCAGTCTGTCTGAAGATTAACAAGTGCTATGCTTTGCAAGGCTTTGGGTATCGTTTTAATATGCTAGCAAATACCTTCTTCTTAAACTTCGACACTATTCTTCTAAATTGAAGATCATGCTCCATTATTGAAAGAAAAAGAGGGGATTTCAAGCAGCCAGTCCTATTACACTCATAGTCAATAGCAGACAGAAATCAATGCATACATGTATCCTCACTTGATTGATAGCTTAGGCTTAACTTAGGGAATGATGCCACTTGCAGTGGGCTGGGTCTTCCCTCCAATGAAATGAATTAAGACAACCCCCACATACATGCTCACAGGACAGTCAAAGGGAAAAAGCAATCCCTCCTTGAGACACTCTCCCCAAGTGAATCAAGGTTGTAACAAAGTGCCCGCTGAAGCTAACCATCGCATATACCTAATTGTTAAATTAAAATGTGCTTCAACAACAAAGAAATAAAAAAAGATTTGTACCTTTTTTCACATAGAAAACCAATGATACACTTATGCTTCTTTACAAATTATTAGCGAAAAAAACCCACTCTATGATAGCACTCAGTTCTTGAAGCCACAGATATAGGGAAAATGTTTCTGCTTGAAAAATGCCTGATGTCTGTCTCTATGTTTCTGAAGTCAAACACTATGCTTCAGCAACTGGCTGCATTCAATTTGTTATATCCAAGATACTCAACATACTCAACAGATCATAGGAATGAAACCATTATATTTTCCAAAAGAAAATGAAGCAATGTTAAATAATAAAAGTCTCTGTAGAGTAGATGCTTTGCAACTCATGAAAATTCCCCAATATCCAAATTAAATGCAGCACCCAGAAGCAAACAATCAATAACTCATTTTCTAATTCTTTTAAAGTCTGAGATTTCTTAATGATCTGCCTAGGCTGCACCTGCACAATGAATTATTGAACAAAGAGAGCAAGCTCAGCCAGCCACTGAATGGGAGAGATCAGCTGCCGCTGAGAACGGTACCACAGAGGAGAGCAGCGAAAGACAGCATCAGGAGACGAGGAGGACTGCAACACAGGAGTACACCATGTTCTTGGCTTAGGGAAAAAAGCCAGATTAGAGACCCAGATGCTTTTGAGTGATGCCAGGCAGTTAGCAGACTGTTTGTTTGTTTGTTTGTTTTAAGAAAAGAAAGAAAGAAAGAAAGAAAGAAAGAAAGAAAGAAAGAAAGAAAGAAAGAAAAGAAAAAAAGCTGAGCTTGGAAGGATCAGAGATAAATGGGCATTTGTCCATCAAGATGTTGTCATACCACTTTACATTTCCAACCACTAATATCTTGGTTTTGGGGTCATAAGTGAGCTCTAAGGTAGAGGCCTTGATGATGAAGCTCTGCCTCACTCTGACTTGACAACTTACTCAGTGATGTCTGGCAGGTCTGACTCTTTGTTTATAGTAACAATGGTACGTGGTTCATGTCCAAGACTCCAAGAAACCTCTATGGTTCATTATATCAAAAAAATGTCTTACAAAAATAGCTCTCAAGTTCTAGAGAGCTGTTACACACATGGATTCATAGTAGCCCAAGACCTGTTCAATATCAATGCCAGCCAGAATTCTACCTTGGATGGGAAAGGGTTTCATCAAGTCATGCCACTACGTGAAGAGCTACTGGAACGTCATAGTTTCTGGGGTAGGGAGTCAGTTTTCTTCAGGGAGTGATCTCTGGGAGTTTACCCATACTACAGTAGATGACCTTCACATACAAGCAGCCTTAAATGGGTTTGGTGAGTTCAAAAGGAGAGCACATCAACTTGGGGGGGGGGGATGAGAAAGGAAAATGGGGACAGATTTGATGACAATGTATTATATGCATGCATGGAATTCTAAAATGATTTAAAATTATTATTTTCAACTTAAGGAGATAAAGGTACTTGTTCGTAAGGAGGTTATCTTGCATGAGGTTTTACTTTATAAGCGAAACTTGATCCTGTTAGGGCTAGGTAACACTGACACTTGACAGTGTGACAGTGTATCCTAAGCAAATGAATTTCACAACTTTGAAAGCTTTTCAGGTAGACTTCATCCCAATTCACTAAGGTGTTTCCATGGGCTTGGTCAGCCCTATCATTGAATAGTGACAGAATCACAGTGTTTGTCCCTCTGTTCACAAACAAGATCCTTGAATAGAAGGTCTCAAAGATATCCTTGTATCCTTCTCTATTGCTGACTGATATTTTGGACTGAAAAAAAAAAAAAAAACAACCTAATACCCAATGTTTTAGAGAGTAGGTAATACTGTGAAATCACTCAGATCTCAGTTTAAACCTGAGGTCTGTCATTAGCTGCCATAAAACCTCTTAAAGCTTTAACTTACTAATAAGTTAAAATGGGTCAAAGATTGTATAGAAAGTTTCCTTTAAAAACAACTTGTTAGTGATAAGTTTTAGTACACACACACACACACACACACATACACACACACACACACACTTATCCTGCATAAAAGAAGTATAGAATGCTTTTCTATGCATATATAGGCATAGGAAATCTGTGAAGAGTGAAATTATAGTTGTTTATTTTTCAGCTTTCTATAACTTTTATGACATCTTTTTAAACTTCTTATTGTAGATTAACAATTATACATATTTATGGGCAACAGTGTGTTGTTTCTGTGGGAGCAAATATTGTGTACTGATTGGTGGTTTAATATATTCAGAAACTGAAGCATTGATCATTTCTTTGTGGAGATAAGATTCAAAATCTCGTTCAGATATTTTGAAGTGAGCTGCTTATTCTTGTCATACAGTTACTTAATTATGCAATGGAAAACCCAGCCGGCTTTTTTGTCCAACTGTATCCAGGCATGTGTTAGACTAACTCTTCTCATTTCTCTAGTATCTTAAAAAAAAAAATACTAGCTTTCCAGTCAGAGAAATAACATATTTCCATTTGAAAAATTAAACCAACTTAGGTTCTTAATATACTATTATCTTGTGAAGACTCAGAGATTGCTTCGATTGCAGAGATTTATGGGAAACCATAAATTCATAAATATGGGGAAAGTAGACATTTATTTTTATCTCTTCACAAAAGTCTGAAGAAATAAGAAGTAATGTCTCTTAAGCCTGGGGTGGTAGGTGTTGTCTAGAGACGTCTTACTAGAAGCCAGTTGTGGATGCTGATATTCTTCCATGTTGGGAGGTCCAGCCTTGGGCTGCAATCTTAGAGACAGTGTGTGAGCCCATGGAATAAAGCAAGAATTTCCTCTAATCTTAAAACAGTTATGGAGTCTACATTAAGCTATGCTCATTTAAAAAAAAAAATATCCCCAGTACTCATAAAACACCTGGAGGGATATGTGTTTTAAAAAGATTCTTCAGCAAATGCTAACTTGGATATTGGTAAGGTGACTAGAATGTAGACTCAAATGGTTTTCAGTCCTGACCTAATAATGACGCAGCCTTTAATTAATGTTAATTTAGACCAAAGCCACTGATCCTTCTCACTGAGTAGTGCTATTTCATTTAGCAAAGTTACACCAGCTGTGCAGTGTAATTATAACATCAACACCTCCTTCCCCACTGCTTTAAAACAACAAACAATTAAACATTGTGTAGAGACAGCCACCAATATTTTATTGTAACACATACATTAATAACTATTGTTTAGGTTTTGTTGCTCACTGTTAATATTCTTTTGCCTTTAATCTCTGAGAGCATTTCCCTCTGATTTTAAGTCAATTTTAATTGAGAGGCTGAGTATGCTTTTTTTCTTAAATCTGTGATACAGGAAGCTGCAAATATACCTTTGGACAGAATTCCAATGTCCTAGATTTCTCACTGTGAGAGAAATCAGGGACCCTGATGTTACATCTCCTATTACATACCACAACCATGAGAGACATCCATCAAATTGTTAATAGTCTATATATCTATATCAATGTCCTTCTGTAATTGCTATTGAAGTTACTCATATATCTACCCCCCTTTAATGTGAATATGGATATGATGTATATTAGCAGCTTACCGAGGATGGCCATTTTCTTAATGAACATTCCTAAAGTCATATAAAAATAAAATCAAACTTGTTAAGTACTCATTTTTCTAGAATTCAAGACCTCATGATGAGGAAATTGATAGCCGTGTTGCTTCACACAGCTAGTGAACGATGGACCTGGGACTTCAAACTTATCAATTTTACTTGAATCAATGTATGTATCATTTAACCAAACTATTCCTCAAAGGGCAAGGAAGAAAATATAAAAATGGTCCACTAAATCATGCTTATAGTACAGCAGAGCATACACCAAAACCAACAAAAGGTCAATCGTATATTATGCGTAAACACATATAGATCATATTGATGTGACAAATGGAAACCAAAATCAAAGCAAGGAATCATTGATGTATGTGGATCCCTTTCTAGGGCATGCTAGGAAGTAATCCTTTCTGGTGGCTGAACTGTCCCCTTGCTGTTCACCCTACTCTTTCAAGTGTTAATGATATATGGAAATGGAATTCATTACCAGAATGTTGTTTGAAGATTATTATCTGAAGGCAGCATTCACACCATGCTATGGGGGAGGGGGGGCGCTACAATTTTATTTCCTTATAGTTGGCTATATCTCTTTATAATTAAAACCTTAGATCAACAGGACTAAGTCCTTCTTTTCAATGGACAAACAGCAAATGAAAACTCTACTTCTCAAACCACAGAAAAGTCCAAATTTTGAAGGTATCCAACTGATTTTGTGATTGGAACATGTTCCCTGATCTATCACATAAGGCATATTGCCTTAAATTTCTCCACTTAGTCATCCACCTGTTAGCTAATAAGAGCTTACTGTCTTCAGAGGAATGGTGGATAGAGGAGACTCTGCCCTTAAAGCCTTTCAGGTTCCACGAGGACCAGTCAAGAATGGCAGGTCCTTTGGATAATGTTTTCAAGGTCCCAAAAATTTGTGTACTGTAGTCCAAGCTAGTGTCATATCACTTAACATTGGAGATCATTGAATTCTTCAATCCCATGCTGATCCCAGTGGTGTTTCAAGTCTTCTCTATACGACTCTGATATTTCTTTTCAAATTTCCAAGAAGATTTTTTTTTAATCTTTTCTCCTCCCACATCTCCTTAGAGGCTGGCATGAATGTAGCATCAGGCTTCCTCATCATCTGGCTTCTAGCAGGGTGTGGTCAACTAGAAATATTTAACAATGAAGTGTAGGAAGAGAGAATAGTAAAAGTCCACCAAGGGGGAGTGATCTGCCATGTCTTTGTTATAAGCATTCACATGCATTTTCTACATCCCTGAACTCACCACCATGGCTGCCAGACTGCAGGAGTTTCCATGCAGCTTCCTGTTCCAAAGAGTTGGTCATTTCCTCTCCTCGTGCAATAAATACTACATTTTCTCTCCCTTGGCCTTCCCTGATCTTTATTGTTTTGCTACAGGACTTCCCACTCTTTGAAGATTTCATTTAAAAAAAAATGTTTTTCAAATCATCAAAATAGAATGTGCTCTCCATTTCATGCCAGACCTTGAATGATGCAGACACATTTTGTATTTCCTTTCTTGTGGGATTCCTTTCATGTGTAGAAAATTACTTTTGATATTTCATGAGGTTTTTTAGTTAATCAGTTCAATGAAATCTAACTGACTGTCCAATACTTGCTTTCTGCATTATGCTAAGTATCCAGGAGACAAAGATGAAAAAGGCACAGGCTTTGTCGTAGAGAAATTTTACCAAGTACCAAAAATGACACATAAATTCTGTGACGACATAATTTATTTTTTCAGTATCATTTCAGTAAAGAGAATTTTCTTTTGTTACAGATTCTTATGAATTTTTGGCTGGCCTGGAACACAATAAGTAGTCAAGAATGACCTTGAACTTCTGCCTTCCCTGCTTCCACCTCCTGGGATTATAGACATGTGCCACAATGCCCAGCACCTGTGAACTCAAATACTTTTTGATAAGAGCTGAAAGTGTGAATTATATTAACTATATTACAAATGCTAAGACTTATTTTCATATACACCCAACACAGATGATTGTGCTATGTTCAAATGAATGGTTTGCTTAAGGTATCAATAGATTTAATGAATAACATCTGTATACTGGCAATGATCTACAAAAATAAATATGAAGAAATGATTGGCCTCTGAGAGCTTAAAGTCAAATACATATCATTAAGCCAAAATTATTTCTATTTGTATGACTACTGTTTGCAGATAAGTTAGCATTCTGGCAAGTTTAAAAATTAAATGGGGGAATAGAAATCTTGTTCATCTTGGTAATCACCCTACTTTCTTCTCAGGACATTGGAAGAGTAGGTGAGGTAGTGATGTTTCATGATTGGTAAAAAAAGCTTAGTACTTATGAACTGTGGTAAACAGGTTGCCTGAGCAACTACACTTGGAATCATGATGCAAACTCCTTGGAGACACGGACAACAGTATGATGATAAACAGGCATTTTAGACTGCCTGGCATCACCAGCATGTTTACATGAGAACTTCTAAGATGAGTCACTTCCCAGGCAACTGACCTTTCCAGGGTCTTAGACATAAAACAAGAATAAAGATCAATTCTGCCATATCTCACTGTAAATAACCATCTAATATGGGAAACAAACCAATGCCATCAGTCATTGCAGTGATTACACAGGCATTATATGTGCTATTTTTCATATCTTTCAGACAAAATATCTGACAATGAGCAACTAAGATACAAGAGATTTGTTTGGCTTATGGTTTGAGTGACTACAGTTTGCTGTGGAGGGAAGGCATAGCTGCAGGTAGCTCTCTGGAATTAAGAATGCAAGACAGTTGTTTGTTCCTGTATCGGTGGAGCAGAAAGCAGAAACAACACAAGAAGGTGGGCCAGGCCTGAAGCCCTAGCCTCTCATTGACCACCTCTTATAGTTAAACTTCATCTTTAAAATGTCCCATACCCTTCTGAAACAGTACCACAGGATTAGCATCAAGTACTCTAGTCATGAAATTTGGGGGATATTTCACATCTAAACCTACCAGGAATCATTCTTAAATAACAGCAAGGATAAAGGCCCCAGGGAATTTCTTACCTCTGAACAGAGTCCACAGTGGCCTCGTTCTTACACAGTGATCAATACCAGCTATTTTCTGGTTTTCTAAACAATGTCAATGATGATAATGTCTACTGTCATTTTTAGAAGAGTCCATTTCATAATGTGTTATATTTATTATTTTTACATTAACCATAGAATGTGAACTGGTGAATATTTGATGATATTTCAGATCGATAGTTTTCTACTACTCAGGGATCATAAAATGTTTTTTCTAGCCACACATTCACAGTTGCTATGGCAGACATATGATAGATAGTGGCCCACAGATGAGTAGAATCTCTTCTCACAAATGCTGTGACCATGGCCTGTTATCAGCTACATAATCCGGCTAGAGCTTAGGCACACAGAAATGATGCACCATCCTCCTACAACGAGACTTTCATAATTACTGATTGGCTAAAGTTTGCCCTTTTTATAACGTTATGACGGCTCCACAGCTGACTTGATTCTTTCTTTGTTCTAGTTTGCTTCCCAAGGAGGTTTAACAGCCATCTTGATCATTAAAACAAAACAAAGACTGGGCTTGAGAAGATAGCGCAGCCGTGTTTAAGAGTGTGTACTATTCCTGCTGAAGACTTAAGTTTGGCGGCTAGTACTTAGATAGCTCACAGGCTCCTGAAGCTTCAGCTCCAGGATATCTGACAGCTTTTTCTGGTCCCCAAAAGTACATCCTCACATGCACATAACCATGTAGAGACACTCATCCATACACATAATTAGCATTACAGTACGTCCTAAAAATTCATGTCAGAAATATATCCTCTAATGATGTACAGCCACAAAAATACACTGTGTTGGTTCAGCAAATATGACTCAAGAAGTCATTTGTTTGCCTGGCATTGATTGTGGTTGACTCAGTGACATTGTAGCCTACATGCTTTTGTGACCACAGTCAAAAGAAAATGAAGAAATGTCAGCTTTGATTAATATAACTCACCTCAGTTTAGCAAAAATGGTGCCCTCCAGATTTGTAGGAGTTAGTTCACATTTATCCAATAATCGTGTTTTTGAAACAACAAACCTAACTCAAAATTTTGACTTTAGAATTGATCTCTCTATCAAGCAGGATATGTGAGATATGCCCCTCCTCAATACCAAATTTACAAGTGCACACACACACACACACACACACACACACACATAATTCAAAGATGATCAATAATTTGTCATCATAAACACACAGAGTTAAAACTTTTTATAGGAAATAAAAGCTGACAGAATAAAATATTCTCAGAGAATTAATGTCACAAAATACACAGAAAGGTGATTTTAAAAAATTACAAATAGAAAAGGTACATACCTTGTCTAATCTCTGCACAGAAAGTAAAAGGCAAGGGATATTCTTGTCAAATAAAATCTGAGCATAATGATTTTAGCAATAAATATCTACAAGATGCTCTCAAGTTAATATAAACTGAGAAGAAAATAATTAAGCCAATAAAATGAGATCAGAATCCTATATCTTATGACACATTGATCTGTGAGATACTGATGCAGGCTTCCTTATAGTCAGAAGGAAGATATTCCCCTTGAGCATTCAGTTTGGAGTTTAAATCCAAGGTAGTAAATTAAGACATGCCAAATGCTTCATTAAAATATTTAAGAATTGGAAAAGGAACAGACATAGCTTTTTAAAATACAACACGATAAAACGTTTAAAAAGTATCTTGTGAACATTTTTTCTTAACTATAGCCTACGGGATCCTAGCTGATCACAAGCATTCCATATGTATGTATGGTGAAACCTACCCACCCCTATGATGGAAGACAGGGGCCAGAGTGAGAGACAGGAGGGATAGTCAAGTATAAATAATGTCCTTCAAGGGCTTGCTTCTGCTGACCTTCCTCTGTCAACAACTCATTTTCTATAGCTTCATCAAGTCCTAATCCATTCAAACAAAAATTCTTGAGAGCACAGTCTCATTATTAGGGTCTTCATGATCACATGACCTTTCCAAAGCTACACTTCTTGACATTGTTCTACAGACAAAACCTCAGAAACATGGATCTTGGGCAAATATTTCAAAATTAAACCCCACAAATGACCCAATCATTTCATCGATTTCTTGGAGACATATGTGCACAGGGATGTGATTCCAACAATGGCAATTCTGTCTAAGTCTCTTGAAAACCTCTACTCGAAAATAATGTTTCAAATTTTACTTAAAATTTAGTACATGGCAATGGCATTTATGAGAAATGAAAAGGCAAATACACATTATGTCAAACTAAATTTTTGTTAGAGCCAAACTGTTAAGCAATATGATGGTGTTGGTTAGGCTTTATTTGGGAGATTAAAGATGCAATTTCTAATTTTATTGTGTTAAAAAAAATAACCAATTGAAAGAAGAGCTATTTTAGACGGGAGGCAGTTGGTCCTGTGGAGGCTTGATGCGCTGTAGAAGGAGGATGCTAGAAGGGTGAGGTGGAAGTGAGTGGGTGGGTGGGTGAGCATCCGCTTAGAGGCAAAGGGGAGGGGATGGAGTGGGGAGCGCTTGGAGGGAGAACTGGAAATGGGGACAACATTTGAAGTATAAACTAATAAAATAATTAATAAAAAAAAAGAGCTACTGGCATTTTACTTGCATGGTTATAAAATGATGCTTTTGGTCAATTCAATATAAAAGAAAGAATGAGAGCTGAATATCCACCTTTTGATAATGTTTGTTAGGAACTAAATAAGATGTGAAGTAGTTCCCATGAATGTTTTGATTGAATGGCTAGCCCTGATTTATCTAAAGCTCTCATTCATTTTATTTTATTTTTAATTATGTATTATTCTTTCTTTGTTTTATTTTATACTTCAGATTTTATTCCCCTCCCAGTCCACCCTCCAACTGTTCCACATCCCATACATCCTTCCTGCCCCCCTGTCTCCACGAGGATGTTCCCCACCCCACCCAACTAAACCTCTAAACTACCTGGGGTCTCCAGTCTCTTGAGGGTTAGGTGCATCTTCTCTGACTGAACCCAGACCTGGCAGTCCTCTGCTGTATATGTGTTGGGGACCTCATATCAGCTGGTGTATGCTGCCTGGTTGGTGATCCAGTTTCTGAGAGATCTCTGGGTTTCAGGTTAATTGAGACTGGTGTTCCTCTTACAGGATCATCTTCCTCTTCAGATTCTTCCAACTTTTCTCTAATTCAACCACAGAAGTCAGCAGCTTCTGTCTATTTGTGAGTGCTCCATAGCTTCAGTAATAGTGTCAGGCCTTGGGACCTCCCCTTGAGCTGGATCCCACTTTAGGCCTGTCGCGGGACCTTCTTATCCTCAGATTCTTCTCCATTTCCATCCCTGCAGTTCTTTCAGATAGGAACAATTATGGATCAGAATTTTGACTGTGGGGTAGCAACCCCATTCCTCACTTGATGCCCTGTCTTTCTGATGGAGGTAGGCTTTACAAGTTCCCTCTCCTTACTGTTGGGCATTTCATCTAAGGTCCTTCCCTTTGAGTCCTGAATCTCTCACCTCCCAGGTCTCTAGTACATGGTTTATCTAAAATATAAGAACATTTATAAAGCAGGGCACTAAAATATACCACATTTTCTTTAGTCACCAGTATATCAGGAAGAAACAGGATTTGTGAAGAATGTAGTTGTACTTGGTCCTGGAAAGGTGGCTCATTGTGTAAGACAACCTGCTGTAAAAAGAAAAGCATGTATACTCAAATCGCTAGCACCCACAGAAAAGCTTGACATAGCCATATGTACTGGTTATCCCAATATTTAGGGACAGTGACCGGTGGATCCCTGAAGCTTCTTATTCAGCAAGTATAGCCAAGAGAAATGATAAAAGACACCTTGCTCTAGTTGCCAAATGTACAGACACACACACACACACACACACACACACACACGAGAGAGAGAGAGAGAGAGAGAGAGAGAGAGAGAGAGAGAAGCAGAGAGACTGTGAGACAGATAGAGACAGAGACACAAAGACAGAGAGATGCAAAGACACATGAACGGCACATACAGAGAGACACACACTGTACTACACACAAACACACATACATGAGGAGGGGGTAGTCTACTGTTTCTGAATGGTAGCTGATTAATCTTTGGAGATAATCATATGCATTATATTTCCAAATAAGAAATAGATCCCATCAAGGTTGAGTAGTTAACTTTAAAATGACAGATAAGTTAATGAGATAAACTTATGAGATTCTCTACTTTCATAAAATTATTAAGTCACTGTCTTGCTTTTCCTTCTCTGAGAAAGAATGTCAGTGCCATTTTATGTACTCAAGGATGATTGACTGATGCTTCTCTTTTGGTTTACATGTGTTTTTAAATTTTCCTGGGACATGAAACCTTTTTCAGATGTTACTCTTCATGTCATCTTTAATGATCCTTAAGGAGAGACTAGGTGGGTGATCTCTGTATGTATTAGACAATACAGTACAGGAGTATGCCAACCAGCATCTTATTTTGTCTACATGCCACTTAAAATGTGGGCATATAGCTAAACTCCAAGGAGAAAAGTGGAGAAGGCTATATTTATTTTCTAACCAATTACATCTAGCCTCTAAATCTCATTGCTGTATCTCACAAGAGTTTAGTGCAGAAAATATAATTACTAAACATTATAGAGTTTAGCTCTTGCTATTTTTAATAGATGTTACTATTTTCACTTCCCATCTATTCCAAAATCTTGAGCTACCACATAGCCAGTCACAACAGATGCTATGTTTTTCTCTAACTCTTTTAGGGAAATCCCTTGAGCAGTAACAAGGGGCGAGATGCTGAGCTGCTCCATTCACATTGCTCACTCCAACACTGTTGCTATGAGTTCTAGATGCAGTTCAAGTCTTGTTTACACAAGCATAGCTGTCTTTCTCAAAGCTCTCAGTTTGAAGGCAGTGATAGGATTCACTTGTGCTGCTATACATACACCAAGTACCTACTAAGCATTGCTGACTTAGGATGTGACTCAACACTGCCCATCAGGGTGTGCATCCTGTAGAGAAGAAAAGCATCCTCACACTGATACAGCTTCAGCAAAATTCAGATTTATTCTTAAGCTATCCTCAGATGGGAAGACCAATGGTGTATTTATGAAGAAGCCTGCAAGCTTTCTTGAAGTGAGTAATTTATCTGCATTTCAAACCAGAGACTCATAATAGTCTCAAGGCTGGCTAAGATAAAATGTCAGAACCATGATGTGAGAAATTTATATGTACAAGTAAGCAATGCCATTACTCTGGAAAGGTGTCATTTGACTTTAGATGACCTTCTAACTAGAACATTTTCTTGACCTACATTCTCCACTATAACAGTCCATTTTCCCCTCCACCTGTCTAGATGCTGATTTGATGTTCATTCATATGTGTCAGGAAATATGTATGAGAGTGATATCTCCTATATTTTAGACATCAATAAAGTTAGAAGAAACGTGCTTCTGTCAGTCAAATAGCCCCATTAAAAACATTTAAAAATTAACCTAGACTATCAGGCAAGTGTGATAAGCAGTAACTATCTTAGCATTAGAATAAAAGAGGCCAAGACTTTTGTCACATAACCAGTTTTGCACTTAGGGTGGGCAGGGACAAAGTAAGGACAGTCAGCCTCTGTGAGGCACCAGGGAGCACTCGGGATGCAGATTATGGAAGTGAGATTAGCCATCTGGCTGCCTTCATGATATTGGTATGCCAAAGTTATGAACAAGGAACTTGACACATAGGAATTGAGAATCGGGATAGCATTGTAAGAAGATCAAGGGACCTATGGACTATTGATTATAGTGAAATTAAACCAGTATAAAGATACAAGGAAATGGCTTAAAAAACCTTTTAGGTAGAGGAAGACCTTGTTGGCCATCAGTGGGAGGAGGCGCTCTTTGTTCTGAGGGTGTTAAATGCCCCAGTATAGGGGAATGCCAGGGAGGCAAGACAGGAGTGAGTGGGTGGGGGGATACCCTCATAGAGGCAGGGGGAGGGGGAGGGGATAGTGGGTTTCCAAAGGGGAGACCTGGAAAGGGGAAAACATTTGACATGTAAATAAAGTATATAAAAAAAAACTTTTAGGATATTAACAATGTATTTCTTAGGGTAAACACTTGTTCAGTATACAAAATAATATATGCATTTAGGACTTCTAAAAACAATAACTTTCCTTTTATAATATTTTTGAAATTATAATTACATTATTTTCTCTTTTCCTATTCTCTTGCCAACTATGTTCTCCTTCCAATGTTTTCTATTAAATTCATGTTTCTTTTTATTAAAACATTTTGTTACATGCATATGCATATACACAAACACACAAGCACTCATGTAAGCACACACACTCACACATGCACACATATACACATGCATGCACATAGATATATGCACATACACACATGCACGTGCACATACACACACACACACACACACACATGACACACATACACACCTCCTCAACCCAGATAAAGAGTCCACAACAGACCAAAGCATGAATCAACAAACACCTACTTGGTGAATGAATGAGTTTTATTGGGATTGCCTTTAGGAATATGGGAGACAGGTTACTTAGAGGAACAGAAATGACTCAAAGACAACTGCCTCATGAAGCTCACTCCATCATAGATTACAGTTTATGAACGCTGGGAACATGAAGCACACTGCCTACCTGCAGGCAGCTCAACAGGATGGAGAATGTCTTTTCCATTTAGCTCAGTTGGTCAGAGCCTCTTTACAAGCAGCTTGGTTTATTTCTGCTTCTCTGCAGCTTGACTTGTCTGTGAATCTTCTTTGTAGTTTTGTTAACTAAGAATGACTCCCAGAAGTCTTTACTCTAAGAGAAGGAGGGGTTTAATGAGTCTGGTCAGTTTCAGGAACTTCCTGGAGCTATTTTGACTTGTTTACTTTTTGTATTCTTGTGCTTCCTTCCAGAATAAAATGTTTTACTCTTATAATAGACTACTTCAAAATAGGAAGAGGGTAAAATTGTTTCAAGAATCCATTATTTGGACTTAGGTGATTGCTACAGATGTATGCATACAATGCCAATACAATGCCAAACTGTGCCATGATAGGTAGTCAGATCATCAAGTAGTAAAGAAGTTAATCTCCAGAAGTAATATGTCTCAATTATACTCAAAAGATTTGAAGGTGCTATGGGTGAAAAGAAGTTGAACTGTGTGGATTCTAAAATGTCTATGCATATGGGATGTCCATATGACAGAAACAAAGAATTTTATCCTTACACAAAAAGAAATAAGGCACAAAGTAATGAGAAAGACTAGGAGATGCACAAGGACTCCTGGTCGTTCACTCATTGCTGCCTAGTTTTCAGTTAGAATTTATGTTAAAGCCACCTACACACATTTGCTCAAATATGCTCCACTGTTTTAAGATCAGGTAGAACAGATTTTCATTTCTTAGATTCTCAACAGTTTGTTGGCTTAGATATTAGAATAACATTTGCATCTGGTTTCTACTATTTTAAAATGTAACCCCAAGTAGGAAAAGTAGTCATTTGAAGAAGAGCACATTACAGGACCAAGCTACATTCCATCCCTGGTCCCCAAAAGAATCTGTCCATCTCTGAGTATAAATAAATTTAGTTCAACTTTTAAAATCCTTTTAGACTTGGTTGTTGAATTTGTTTTCAAAAATCTAAGTCCAAAACCTTTAGAGGCTTGAAGCAATTTCTTATTTCTGAGTCCTTGTAAAATCCAAAACAAAGTTTCATACTTGCAATATATGATATCAACAAATCAATGTGTCCACTCCAAAGGAAAGATACAGAGGATCAGCAAATAAAGATTAGAACAATGAAGATCCTTCTCGGCAGGATAAGCAGTGAACAGTATGTCTTTCTGTTCAGCATCTGAGGCTTGTGGAAGTGTGAAGTGAATTTTTGAGGTCTGGAAGGCCTGCTTGCTTGGCATTGCTACCTGTTGAGCAAGGAGTAGCTCTTCAGTCTGCTCATTGATGTCTGCTGCTTCCCCCAGTAAACATCTTCTATTTCCATTTGTGGTGGTTTGAATTGAATGATAATGGTACCCCATAGTCCCGTATATAAGTCTGGAGATGGTAAAATTACTTGAGGAAAAATTAGGAGGTGTGCTCTTCTTGGTTCCAGGTATATAGTATACATTTTGGGGTTGTGGTTCCCCATCCTCTGACTCCTACCAGTCAGGGTGCCTAGACACTGCTACACAGAAGGTTGGAAGGATGAAGTGGAGCTCAGAACAGAGTGGAGTTCTAGAGGATCCTGATTTAGCTGTGAGTGAATGCCAGGGGTAAAAGGGTGGGAGGAGACGGTCTTCTCTGAGATCTTAGTGTTACAGATCTTGTATGCAAAGGTCTTCACTGGCTTCAGTGAAATAGCTCCCTGGAATAATCTTAGCTTATGTGCATTCCTTTATTCAGGATGGACTTGTACACATACACTATATTGGGGTGAATCTAGGGTTTTATAGTTTTGGGGAAAGGGGTGCACTTTCAGGAGCACACTAGTAGAACTAGAATTGTGATATTTTCCAGGGATTACAATTTGGATATATAATGTCTCCATAGGCTCCTGTTTTTGAACATTTGGTCTCTAGCTAGTTGTCTGTTGTTTGGAGTCCTAGATCCTTTGGTTGGTAGAGCCAAACTAGAGAATATGGATGTCTGGGAAGCATGTATTGAGGTTTACTCTGACCCTACTTTTTTTCAAATCCTTGCTTCCTGATCTACCTACATGTCAGCCTAGCAGTCTCGTGTCCTTGATGGTATAGCCAATATCTATACCCATGGCCATGTATTCCAGGTAGTGTTGGACTGTCCCCTGAAGCCATGAACTAGAACAAACTTTTAATTTCTTAGGTTGCTTCTGATTATGTCACTGTGACAAGAAATGCCACTAATCCAGGAAGCCCTTCAGTCATTGATTGGTATTCTTTCAGCACCTATCATGATGAGGTTCCACACAAACTGAAAACATTAACAGAAGGTGAGCCCAGCCAGCCAAGTCCCTGTGAGAAACACTTTATATGCTGATATCAAGGATATGTTTTATCCATAAACTAGAAAACAAATGAACAAGTGATTAAGAAAGGCTGGTGCAGTTTTCCATAGTGGCATTGAAAGTGAAAGCCTAGATGGCCGAGTTCAATGTCTTTTATTCTGGTCTCCCCTGAAGAAAATGCTTGTTGAAATTTACCAACTAAATCTCTACAGCTCTTGTCACTCAAGTAGCTTTTCCATTTCCAACTGATTCTTGGAACCAGGGAATTATCTCGCAGATGGAGTTGTTTGGTGAAGACTTAATGTGTTTTTTTAGAAGCTTTCCCTCAGGGATTTCATGAGAACAGAGAGTAATGTAAAGCATAAATGAGTTGTTAGCATTCAGAGCTCCTGTATGCTCCGTTCTTTGTTACCAGGGCAAGCAATTAACCCTGGATCTCCACTCAATTAAAAGAGGAGGAAGAGGAAGAGGGAGATGAGAAAGGAGAGGAAGAGGAGGAGCAAGTATTACAAGAATATCAGTCTCAAGAATGGGCCACTTACTCTCTTGAGCTGATGACATATGTCATAGAAAATTCTGAAGTGATGACTTATCAGTTAAAAGCACATATCATTCTTGCAGAGTACCAGATTTTGCTCCCAAGCACCAAACCAGGATGCTCATAATCACCTATAATTCCAGCTCAAGGGAATCTGATATCCTCTTCCGGTTTCCACAGACACCTGTACTTAGGTTTATGTACCCTTGCCCCCACCCTAGATACAGTAAAAATAAAGCAAATCTTAAAAAAAAAAATTATCAAAGAGTACATTTAGAAACTCTTCAACTCTTTTCAGCTTGATATTTGCAAGCATTCAAAAGTACTGATGGGTCCACTCTACAGAAAACTGTAAACAGCATCAATGAAGTAGTTTTGCAAGAAGGCCATGTCATTCCACTACATCTTCATCCATGTGAACTGACAACCCAGCCAAATGTAAAATCTTTCGTGAGTCTGATCTTGTATGTTTAGCATATGATAAATGTTTAGCATATGATAAAATGGCATCCGGTAGAAGGGAAATGACTACTTTCACTCTAAGGCTCATACAAAAATAAAGTTGTTTATACTGACTATTTCGCTAATGAGTGGCACTGCCTTTTCTAAGCATCTGTTTAATACCTGGGGTATTTGCTTTACCGCATAAGACCCAAACTCCATCTACAGGCCCAATCCCATTTAGCTTGTTCCTTGCTACTATTGTTCAACAACGAAGTTACAATAAAATCTTAGGGGAATAACTAGCAAGCGGCAGGCTTCATTCAACGTGCACTGCTGTGTTGCAGCCCAGAAGAAAACAATTAGAAAAAGGTGTAACTTGTCTGCCAAATACCAAGCTGAGCTGAGTAAAATTTCTTTTTTTTTTTAATTTTCAGTTATTTTTTTTTATACTTTATTTACATTTCAAATGTTTCCCCCTTTCCAGATCTCCCCTTTGGAACCTCCCCATTTCCTCCCCCCTCCGCCCCCCGTCACTATGGAGGTATTCTCCCACCACCCACCCACCCACTCTCGTCTTCCCTCCTTGGCATTCTCCTATACTGGGGGATAAAATACAAAGTGAGCCTCTAGTTTAGCTGGCAAGGCAAAAGGATAAACTCATTCCTTAGAAAGGAATATGGGGAGACATAATAGCATGAAGGGGCATTTGAATGGCCATATAAAACACCCTACAGTAGAAGCTTCATATATATATGTGTGTGTGTGTGTGTGTGTGTGTGTGTGTGTGTAAATATGAAAGAACTCTAAATGCAGTCATGAAAATAACAGGGAAGACGAAAACCCAGCTAGATATTTTATACCACCATTTGAAAACTCCAGTGTCAGGAATAGGTTATATCCAGTTGTGTCATTTTCTAAACAGGTCCCATTGAAACACTCAAAAATAATAGTCTCCTACCAAGGTTGTTCTCTACAAACTTGATGGTAAAGCCTATCACTTGCTGGTAAACCCTTACATATCTCATGTAACACTGAGAAGTTGAGCTGGTGCCTTGAGGCTTCATGCCTACTGACTAGTGTTCACAATACTGGATGGTTCTCTTCATGCTGTGAGAGGACAAGTGTAACGAACACAGCCACAAACTGGTTCAATAACATCACAACACATAGTAGTAGTAACAGACCATTTTCTAATTGGATTTAAGGCCCATTCAATGGGACGGAATGCTTGCCTAAGAATGTTAGCTGACTAAGAACCTGAGACTAAGGAGGTCACCTAGGTGGAATAAAATACTATTGTTCTGCTAAAGGAACATAGCAATAAAATGGCTCTTAAGGACATTGTGCCCTACCTATAAATCAGTGTGTCGCTCACTCATCATCAAGGAAGCTACTTCTTGCAGTAGGAACTAACATAGAGACCCACAGTTGAACAGTATGCAAAGAGACCTTGGAGCGCTCAATTCTAAGTGGCTCCCTCAAATCCTTGCTCAGGGAGCTATGTGGAAGAAGAGGTAGAGATATTGTAAGACACAGTAGGGGACAAGAGACACCACAGAAAAAATGCCTTCTACACACAACAGGACTGATGCACATATGAACTCATGGAGACCGGGGTGGCATGTATAGGGCCACACTACATATATTCAACCTGGATGGGTTTGCAGTTCTTAGAGGGGAAAGCAGAAGTGAAACTGACAGCCACTAGCAGAAGAAAGCTTAGTTTCTGCCAATGGAGTCTCCTTCAGTAAGGTAGTCACACTTTTGGGTAAGCCCAAGACCCAGAGGTAGATGGCCAAAACAAAATGGAGAAAATGCTATTCTTGTGGACGTTTTATCTCATACTGCTTTTGCTTGGGAGGTTTTTGTTCTATTGGTCTTTTGTTTGTATATTGTGATTTCCAATTTTGTATTTTTAAGGGTTTCATTTGTGTGTTTTCTATATTCTTTTTTATTTAAAGAGAGATAGAAAGAAAAAATGTGGAGTTGGATGAGTAGGGAGATGGAGAACATCTGGGAGTAATTTGAGGAAGGGAAATCATGTTCAGAATATATTGTATAAAAAAAAAGGTGTTTCGATTTAAAAAAAAATAGTAAAACAACCATCTCAAAAAAAACCAAAAAAACCTGCTAAGTATTCATTTAAGGAAGCAAAGAAGTGGAACAGCAGAGATCCCAGGTACTCAGTGGAAAATTCCACAGAGATTTGGATTATCCCTATGCAACTAACCTGCATCAGAAATATCAGTCCCTACTAGTGATAGACAGGCTATTAAATGCTTCAGTGCAAAGTCTCCATTAAAATGGGATTAGTGCCTGTTTGGGAGGTGGGATGAAGAGCCAGAAGATAAGTCTCCCTGTTTTTACCCCTTGCCCAATCTGAAAACAGCATCAGAAAGCTAACCGGAAGAGGTTATGAAATTGCTTTGATGGTATTTGACTATCAACACCTGTGCCAAACAGCCACAAGGTTCTCTTCTTCAAGGGAATTTTTTATGTTGGTCCTTCAGATTTGTGCTTCTGACTAATAATAACCTATAAAATATCTGCATGAATTAAACACAGAAGGATCTCAAGAACACTGCATTCAACAGGAGAAAGTAGATTCACAGAATTAAAATAAGACACTTCTATCTCTTTCCAGAGACCAGGACAGCATTATTATGAAGGCCTAAAAACCAATGTGCTGCAGTACAGGACTAACCAAACAACCTAATGCATTCGTGGAGCGTCTAAATTTAATTTACGCAGAACATAAGGACTAACTCTAGAGATAGTGTCCTAATTTGATCTGCTCAAAAAAATATGGGCACATGATACAGTATGCACTGAGGGGACACCAATGAAGAACACAAAGATGCCCCCCACTTTCATGGAATTCACATTCTATACTGGGAGTGGTAATTCAGAAGACAGAAAAGTAAATAGTAGCAACTACAAAGAATGTTTTGTATAGTGATGGCTCAGAGACAACCTAGGGAAAAATTATATAGAAAATAGATATCGAAAATTTAAAAAATTATGGTAAAGAAGTCTGATGCATTTTTGTTTGCTTTTTTTATGTTGTTGCTGGTTATACTTGGATGAATTAAAAACCAACACACATACCTTTTATTGTTGACGATAGTTAAAAAGAAAGACAGGCAGAAACAAACAAGTGATGGTTGTGTCAAACCTTACAATATTCTAGAAATTTCCTGCCATAACTAAAGTTGAGAAACTTCTGGATATAGCAGAAAATAAAAATATGCACAAAAAACCTCTGCTGTATCAAAAGAATTGCTGATGGTTTCCCTCATACAGTGTTATGGCTTAAACATATAATGTCCCTCCCATAGACTTCAGTTGGTCACATTGTCTTGGGAGGTGGGGCCTTACAGGAGGAACTCATTCATAGCATACAGGTCTCATTGTCTATAGCTTGGCACTGGTTGTCCCTTGCTCAAGTCATCTCTGCTTCTAGATCCTTAAAGATAAAATAACAGAAACAGTCTCTTCATGCCATGACCTCCACAGAGTACAACTTGCAATGCCTTCTCCATCCATGATGAATCACAGTATTCAAACTGTGAGCTCGGACAAATCCTCCTGCCTTAAGCTGTTTCTTGCCACATGTTTGGTTACTACAAGTAATGTGACTCAAATCCTCTCTTGCAGTCCAGGAAGTCAGTGAAGAGGAACTTGTAGCCACACCCCTGTCCCATACTTCACCTGCTGAGTTTGAGCTGAGGAAACTTTTAACTCTATACTTTTATTCAGTTGCATATCTTGAGCCATAAATATTTTCTTTGAAGCTTCAAAACCTGACTCAATATTCTCCCTTGGAGTTTAGAGCTTGCAAGCCTGTATTGATATTTCAATGTGTTGCTTGGAATTTATGATGTCTTAAGTCTTTAATCACAGGGTAGTCTCCGCCCATGCCTTCTGGGATGACTTAACTGAGGGCAGTAAATTGCCACTCTAAAATGTATAGTCCTGGGATCCTGAATACAAGACTCAGAGTTTCTTCAGGAAACCTGAGGGGGAAGGTAGGATAAACTTCTACTTTGTGTGATTTACAGCCACATCTATGTAGAAAAATACAACACAGTGTCAGCAACACACCAGAGACTTCATCTTTAAAAAATATCGTTGTTCAAAGCACATCTCTGGTGCTTTCCCTTAACTCAGATTGAGCCAGAAGCAGTCCTAAACAAAGATACACTTGGAGGTCACTGACTTTTATCTTGCTAGATTCACTTGTCAACAATATATTTCAACATATTAGATTTATTTTCTAACCTTCATAACACCTTTCCATTAGCCATATTTCCCAGTAAAAGGTCATCTCTGTGCAGTGACTGTTCATCAGAAATTCTTCAGGGTTGTACTAGATACCAAACAACCATAGGGCAAAGGAGAGGAAGGAAAGGTACCATCCAAGGGCCCTAGTTGTTTAACTGAAACTTGAGGGATAACTTAGAAATAATTGTCATGTATTCACTCCAAGGAAAATGGAAGCCTGTGCAGTATGCTCAGAGATACTTTGATTCTGAATAAACCTTTTATCTCCTTCTTGTTTCCTGCCTCCAGTGTTGCATTGAAGTCACTGTAATAATTTCCTGTGAGTTCCTCTTTTTTCTTTTTTTCTTTCTTTCTTTTTTTTTTCCTTTCTTCTTCTGGCAATGATCAAAGCATTTTTGTCTTCTTTTCCTTTCATTTCTTCTCAATGGTTGGTCATACACATGCAGGAGAGGCACAGGCAAGTACATCAGCAAAACGCTTGTTTAGATTGTTCCATTGCTTCACAAAAAAGGAAAATCACAACTGAGAATGGAAACACCAGAGAGAAAAGAAAAGAAAAGGGGTGAAAAAGAAGAGAAGTTGGCAAGGAGGAGGAGGAGGAGGAGGAGGAGGAGGAGGAGGAGGAGGGAAAGAGATGATGGGAGAAAGAAGAAAGATGGAGTATATCAGCCAAAGGAGTAAATTACCTTCATTTTGCTATCTGCACTTTTATACATTAACTTTTGTTCCCCACTCTCAAAACTTTTTGAAAGTTAGGTGTTACAACCAACTCCTTTTTGTGCTGAGAAATGGGCAGTGATGAACTTGGATAAATTCAGAGATATGTATGTTAGTTTGGGTTCTTATAAAAATATTTAGCAAGCATATATTCAAGAGATTTGGGGGAATAGGGATGAGTGAAGAACAGAGTCCTTCAGAGTAGTGTTTGTCAAAAGACAAATTCCGTTGCAGAGCTATTGAGGATATCTTGGATAGGTTGGTGTCTCTCAACCAAAAACTGCCCTTAAGAGTTTTTGTATCAAGTAGGAATGGGTGGAGGTCAGTATCTCTGTCCTGATAGGACATGGTTGTAGTACAGGAGAAACAGGACACTCTTAGATTTTCCTGAAAGATCCAAATTGGTGTTCGAGAAAATCATAACCATGCCTATCAGCATGACAATTTGAAAGTAGAATACCTGGCCTCAATTCTTTGAAATTTGCATTGAAAACATTTATCCTCTTTATGTCTAAAATAATATTAACGTCGCATGAGATAGCTTCCTTTTAGAGAGAGTATGTTATATTATAAAACTAGGGAAGAGATGTTCCATGCTTGGGGACTTTACTATTTCATGTCAATGTATAAGACTGTTTGTTAACTGAGCATTCTTGGGAACCAAAAGAAAGTTCTGGATGGGAGGTGATTATCAGATCCGTAACCATCTTACTCTGTGGAGGGATTTAGAATGCCTTTGCTTTTTCTTTGTTGCCTTCACAACACCTGCATTAAATAAATAAATAAATAAATAAATAAATAAATAAATAAATACTTCAATGTATTTCAAAGCCTACAGGAAAATACTGCCTGGAGACTGTTCCTTGAAAAGAATTCACCTAAAGAAGAGAGATAGATGGAGTCTCTACATATACGTATTTCCTAGGATATTGGGCTGCAACCGACTCTCAGAGTTTGCTTCCTTAGAAGCCTCCTCCCATTTTAAAACTCAAAGCAGTTGAGTGTTGCCTCACATATAAAAACATGGGGGCTGTAAACATAAGGAAATGAAAAAAATCTAAGATTTCAGAAAATGGAAGATGAATGATTTTGTAAAATATGAGAGATCCCGTTGCCGGAAGAAGTATTCAGTATAATTTTGTGATTCTATAAAATTTAAGACCAAGAACGGCTTAACCAGGTGGTGTGTATTTCAGATACGTCTGCGAATTCTGGATCATTTTTAATTGTAATGCAGACTATTTCACAAAAATACATTGGTTTATTTAAAAGATTCACTATCTAATTTTATTTTTTAAAAAATCAGAATTATGGAGGAATAGAGAAAAAACCAAAAGCGTTTTACCTGGGTCAAAAGGAACACTGTAAGATGGATGGAGCCCTAGGGGCACCTGAGGGAAAGTTTAATGATTGACAGAATCACTGGAGTAGACTATAGTTTAAAAAAACAATACACACACACACACACACACACACACACACACGCACACACACACGGGCGTTTTTTTGTACCACTCACAGGAAGCCAAGTTACACACACAAAGATTGCCTCTTTTCAGGTATATAGATACAACTTTTTATATCATAATAAAAATCATGGTAATGTTTTAATCCTGGACACGTTAAAGGTCACAGGTCCTGTAGTGCATATAACTGGTGCAGATTGGGCCAAACCTGGACTCCCTTGTTCTTTCAGACGTATCTCTATTCCTTTACTTTGTACCCTCCTCCAGTAAATCTTTTATGCCCATGATTCCCAGCAACGGTGCTCCAGGTGAAAGCATTTGTTCATATCATAAGAGCAAAGCTTTGTGTGAGAAGTCACTTCAGGAATCACACTGAGATCAGTGGTCCTGGAGTAGAAGAAACGAAGGGTATTAAGATTTGACACATCATGCGTATCTTATAGGAGAACCAAGCCACACAGAAGAAGTAGAGATACAAACTGAGGAGGATTGAAAGGTGCCGATAGAACACCTTCACCTGTATACAAAGACAATTCAGCTTATAGATCTGAGGAGAATCAAATATTCATCCAGATATTGCAGCATAGGCAATGAGAGAAAATGAAAAGGAGACAAATTTTTCCCTTATTTCATGATCTTTATCCTTTGCTCTTAAGTAGTAGTAGATCTAAGAGGATTCATATTGTAAAATTTAAGTGTATGATTTTATGTCATATATCATAAAATGGTTATTAATCATATGTGAAGTACATAGTGGATAAGTGATGTATTATGCATAGTTATTAAGAATGTATGTGTTAAGGAAAGACAGATCTAGGTTGAAAGCAAAGATTCAATACTTTTCTATCAAACTTTTGAATTGGTACTTTTAACTTTCCGAGTTTTCATTTTCCTGTCTTTAACACTGGAATAATAAAAATAGCATGCCTTAAGGTGTGATAGGTAGGATATTTTTTAGTACTTGGCTGGTCATGCTATCCAGATGTTTCTTCAAACACTGTTTTAGACATTTCTGTCTGCTGTGCTGGTTAGTCATTGTCAAATTGACACCAATGTAGAGACATCTGGGAAGAGGCAATATCTCCTGAGGAACTGTCACCATCACTCTGGCTCATGGAACACTGTCTTGATTGATAATTGATGTAGGAAGACCCAGCTCGCTATGGGCAGTGCCATCCCTGAGTGCATGAGCCTGTGATGCTTAATAAAGTTAGCTTAATATCAGCCTGGGAGAAAGCCAGTAGGTAGTATTCCTCTAGGATCTCAGCTTTGAGCACTTCTCTCATGTCCTCACCTTAGCTTCCTGTAATTTAACAATGGGATCTAACTGTTAAGCTAAAATAGACCCTTTCCCTCCCCAGGTTGGTCAGTGTTCTGTCACTGCAACAGGGAAACAAGCCAGGACATTATGGATTAGCAACCTCTGTCTTTCTCATCTCTCCAACTTTTTGTCTTTCCTACACAGATATTTCACACACATATTACAGGTTCTTCAAATAATATTTATTTTTATTTATATTTTAATTCATATGTGTGGTTTGTGTATCTGTATACATCATCTGCATGCTGGTACCTACAGAGGACCAAAAAGGGTGTAGGATCTCCTGGAGCTGGAGTTACAGGCATTTCTAAGACTCAATACAAGTGCTGGGAACCAAACTCAATGTCCTCTGCTCATATCTCCATACTCTACTATGAGTTAGTTTTCTTCTAATGAGCCATGGAAAACAACCGTCTTTGTTGTTTGAGAGTATAATAAAATGATTCACAAAATTTAGCACGCAAGTATTGATTGATGAGCAATGAGTATTATCTGCCCTTGTAGCCACGATTAATAATTACTCCTTACTATTTTAGTTATGAATACAATGGTGTTATTGGCAAGTTGGTCTAGAGACAGAGAAGAACATGAAGAACCTTTGTAAGATGAGTAAATGGTGACTGAGTGCATGGATTTTTCTCCTTTCAGTTACTTTGTCTTATGCAGAGGAAACTGAGGTTCAGAAAGAATGAGCATCAGAGTCAAGATCAACAGTCAGTGCTGCCTCCTCATGAATCTAAGCTGCTGAATCAAGTCTATCTGACCCAAAGTTTTACACAATTAAAACTAACCCCCATCAAAGCAAAATATTTGAATAAAATTAAAGTCAAAACTAGTAAAGGAATAAATTCATCTTTTCTATGTAATGTGACTTGGAGGTCAACTTCAGAAAGACTCTGGAACAATTTATAAAAATCATGAGAAGTTGAATGTCCCGTCCTACAGCCTTCATCACAGACCGGGCCACTTTGGCACTGACTAGAAGGTGAAGTGAGACTTCTCTGATTCTCTCACTAGGGATCACATGCTGCAACTGCTCAAAGGACCTAAAAATCCCATTTATAAATGATACCCTCAGATAAGAATCTCGCTTTATTTGTTTTTCATTAACTGTAGGAAACTTAAAAGAAGTAAATCTCAGACTCATTTCAGATGAGGAGGGAGTAGAGAAAAGGTTTCTATCAACTGCAGAACTCCAAGTCTGCCACTCTAATTAGCTGTTTAATGCAAACTGGGTAAATTTCTCAAATATTAAAAAAATCAAGGGAAGCCACAAAAATCACAAAAAAAGGATCTTAATTAGTAGTACAGGCATTTATAATACATATAATGGTATAAGTGTATAATGAAAGTATCAGCACAAATCAACAGATGATATCTGTAATAGAATTGACACAAGAAAAGTCTTAATTTATGAATGCCAAAATATAATTTATAAAGCAAATAAAACTTTTATGGCTTTACTTCAAAACCATACTAATTCCAGAATTACTTATGGGATAATTTAACAAGGACTGCTAATATCTGCATATTACCAACTTAAGTAGTTGTAGTACAAGTGGTTTTATTTTTCAATCTATATCTTGGCCTGACCCCTATACCCTAAGGAAGACAAACACTGGATATAGACATGTGATAATTCAGCATACACAGTGTATTCATACAGCACTTAGGACACTTGGAATTTAATTTGTCAGGCAACTTACTGTGTTAGTGGACCAGACAAATAATGTTCATGTTTATCAGGCAAAAGCATAAAGGAGTTTGTTAATATATCAACTCTTAAAAAAATACAATGCAGCATTTTGTTAAACTCATCTTTGAAATCATTTTTCTTGTAGTGTAAAAGCGTGAAGGTTCAAAGTAAAGCATTTTATCCATTCATCTATCATAGGATCATACAATCTCTCCATGATCACATGACCTTCAAGAGAAGATACACACAGAGACACAACAGACACACACATACAACAGACACACACAAAGATACACACACACATGTATACGTGCATACATGTATGTGTATGAATGATTGCAAAGTAATAAAAATAAAGTGATAATTCTTTTAGTTAAACTTGATATGTAAGACACTACATTTCCATTGTACATACCACCTTAACAGGTGGCTATTGACTGTGTGATGAGTTACTATGTCCTAAGTGAGTTGTTGCAGTTGATGAAACCATGGTGTCCAATCTTTCTGTTTAGCGCATGTCACCCTTGCGTCACCCACTGAGTTTTACAGTCATCTTCTCCTTCGGTGAGGACAGAAGAAATCTTGACTCTTGTTTCCCATAAGTGTAAAAAATGAAATCATCCCAAACCAAATTGAAAATAAAGCAGAAAACTGTGTTGCTAAAACTCCATCTCTGACTCAAGTTTCATGAGAATTTTTGTCCATTCCTGTTACATTTCCTCTAGTAATAAAGCCGTTCTCTTACCAAGACAATAAACTCAATACCCACCAATACTAACAGTCAAAGCTTTTAGAAAAGTTTCATATCACTGATTTTACATACAATGAATATCAATCATCAATGGAAGATCTTTTGGAATTTATTCCTCTAGTTGGGTCTCATTGTTAACTTGATCATCAATTTGACTAAAACTAAATCTAATGAATTGGGCATGTCTGTGGGGGGCATCTCCAGAGGTTTATCTGAGGAAGGAAGATCCACCCTGAATGGACACAGCATCATCCCATGGACTGAATAGAATGGAGATGTGAAGAGGTTGGAAGAGGACAGGAATTCCTTTCTCTGGAATTCTGTTCTCTGGGCTCCCAAGTGAGCATTCAGTGAGATCAGTTGCCTCGCATTCCTGAGACTATGGCTTCTTGCCATGATAGACTATAAGCCAAACAACAATAGTGACCTAAAATAATCTCAAGCTTTCTTAAGTTGCTTCTGGTCAGCTACTCAATCCCATTAGCAATAAACATAATTATTACAACAGGTATTCTGTGAAATTTTCCTTTGTTAAACTTGATATGCCCTACACATAAAGACCTTGCGTCACATCATACCATTATTACTGTCTAGAAATAGAACCACTCATTAGGACCAGATGAAGATTACAGTAAACATTTAAACAGAAAGCTGTTTTCCTCTGATGAGGTATTTAATTTTTTAGTGTGCTTTCCTTTTTTATTGAAAATTAACCCAGTGGACGAATAGGTAGAATATGGATATCACTAGAATTATGCTTGTTTTGAGAACTTTCATCCTGGTGTGTCATAGAGGATGGCTGGCCAGAGACTTGAGTGGAAAGACCAGATGGGATGTACTGATGAGTCAGAGTCAAACAGCTAAATCAAAGCCCACAGGGAAGAGACTCCCATCCCAAACAGAAATTTCCTGTGAGAATTTGTCAATGATGAAGTTAGCCTAGGCTGTCTGAGAAATGATAGTGCATGTGCTTACTGTTACATTTAATTGGAGGGTTTTTATGCTTCCTATCACTGAAGGATGGGTCCAATTGATTTTTTTCATTGAATTGAATAGCTGTACACAATTTCCTTAAATTGTATGGTAATTCACCCTGTGCCCACATCACACTAAAATAACAGATCAGTCCAGAGCAATCCAGAGAGGAGCGATCAAGCACACTGGGTTCACATAAACCCACTAAGCTAATTTGTCTTCTTCTAACCTGCCTTTCCTGTGTCAGACACAAACAGTTTGTGCTTAGCAATAGTTCTGTTAAAGCCCCAAGGTTATATACAGAGTCAGAACACATGACTGGTCGTGGGTTTGAGCCCCTACTCTTGCCTCTGGAGAGCTGACATTTTCATTTCTTCCCTCTATGACAAGCAGAGAGTTTGATATAGAAAAAGAGAGTACACGCTGAGCATGATCAAAAACTTTAAGTACAGGTTTTCCACGTTTTCGCAAAATTTCTAATATCCTATTTCAATATTATGTAGAAAACATGCCAGTTTAACCCATCTTTTCTAAGGTTTTTAGTGCTGTAATCTCAGTACTTTATTAACTCTCTTTATTCTACATTTTAGATAGGTTCTCCCTCTGTTTCCTAGTCTGATCTGGAATGGGTTGCACAGAACAGGTTCAGTTTGAACTCATGAACCCAGTGCTTCCCAAGTGCTGAGGTGACAGGCATGTGCCATTGTGCCTATCTTACTGATTGCTTTTGATAACAAAGTAAGTTAATAGAGAGTCACAAAGCTAAGCACTATTCATGAATTTCCCTCTCAGTAAAGGCCATGTTGTTATCAGTCATAAGTGTCATAGCACACAGGAAGCTGTGGCTCAAAATACTGTTTAGGAGACTCTCAGACCTCTGAAGTTATACAAGACTAAGAATATGGGAATAAAGTTCCCATACAATGCTGTTACCATCATAGGCCCAAGCTGTCCAGCTTGGAAGCTGAATGGCCTGATTATTCTACATTTAAGAAATTATAGACACAACTGTGTGAGGTGATTCTATTTTCAGTGCTAAGCAACCAAACCCACTGATGGGCCAACTGTTCAGCTTGCTGCAAATGGTTAGTTAAGAGAACACAAAGTATCTATCCTCCAAACTCACCAAATCTTAACAGGGTCCCTTTGCCATCAAAACCAACACCAAATCTATGGGTCCATCTGAAAAGGTAGATGTTCTGAGAAGACAGAACTTAAGCTTTTGCTGTCCATAGTCAAAGCCAGTTCAGTCTCTCTTGGAGCAGCTGAAGGGCCAGGGGGGAAAAATGTCATCCTGGGTATGTTTAAAGAATGCTTTTTGAAGATATTGTTTTATTATAATTGTGTGTGTGTGTGTGTGTGTGTGTGTGTGTGTGTGTGTGTGTGTTTATACAGACATGAGTATGGATGCTGGCAGAGACCAATAGGGAGTGTCAGATCCTTTGCATCTGGAATTATAGGTATTTGGTAGCTATCTGATGTGGTTACTGGGAACTGAACTATGGTCCTCTGCAGAAATAGTAACCAGTGAGTAATCTCTTGAACCTCTATAGAAAAGATCCAATAAACATTTTTGAATGAATAAATAAAATAAGATAAAGAAGTGTAACAACTCTATTTTGGCAGCTACTATTTATTAAAATTATGGAAGGTTATTGTAAAAGCTTAAATTGAAGTCTCAGTAATGTTTTTTTGATGTACATATTCTTGAAATAGATGATACAAGATAATAGCTACTTAGAAAATGAAGAGCAATTGTCACATATATTAATATGTGCATTTACTGAGGCTTGAGATTGCATGTGTACATAACAAATCATGACAAATAAAGCTATTATGGAAAACATTTTAGTCAATACCAAGCTTCCTTTTAGCTTAATTTTCATATACATTTTTTGGGGGATATAACCCTCACTTTTTAGATAAAAACTTGTGGACACCTGAACTCACATGAGCATACACACACCTCTGTACCTGCACATACGTATGTATACACACACAATAAAAGAAATAAAAATTGATACAGAGATGTGAATTGAAGATATACACCAGGATCAATAAGTAGCAATTCTAGAGACAATATGGGGAATCTCAGGTAGAAACAATGCCTACAGCTATAATCTAATTGGATGGCACAGTCCTGTTAGGATAACATACATCTTAAAATCCAAATCATGACCCAAGGAAAAAGAAAGACATTAACAAAATGCCATGAAATTATTGGGCCTGGTGAGCCAAAGCCAAATGTGGCAATGTTCCTCTTAGTGAAATACTGGAAACAAAGAGCAAAATTAGCTTTCCTGTAGAGATAGAGGTGGTCTGAGCTTAGTGAAGATTGACACACCAGCTTACTCAGAGCTAAAATTTATCTTCTACTTAGTAAAACCTCCGTTTACTCTTGAACAATGTGTCAGCTACATTCTTTGACTTGTGATCTATTGAACAAATGGTCAACTCTTCTATTTAAACTGCTAATTAAAAACAAGCCCACAGCTGGCATACAGACACTTGCTGGTGTTAATCCCAGCACACAGGAGGTAGAAGCAGGTAGTTCTCTGTAAGTCAGAGGCCAGCCTGTTCTACATAGAGAATTCCAAGCTAGCTAGAAGTACACATGCAGAAACACACATGCACACACATATTGCCTAATTAAACGTTTTGAGTCCCATTCTTCCCTAGGGATTCTTAACAGCTAGCAGTTGTTGATCAGGGGTTGGGAGGGAACCCTGTGGATACTGATAAGTTATTCTTGCTCCAATGCACAGAAAAGGAATGCAATTAAACTCAGTAGGTTAGGTACACAAGAAGACCCTGGCAAAGAAGGATTTCTTTCCTATAGGAAGGAGCATGAGAGAGAGGAAAGGAAGGTGAAACACTAAAATTCAATATATGAATGTATTGTTAAATGGTTAAAGAAAGATGAATAGGAAGGTTTGCATGTGAAGTAATTTTTCCAGATTTTCCCTTAAATATCCCCTCTGCAACATCCTCTTCTTCTGTGCACTGATGCTGTTAATCTCAATAAGTAACCTGGGACCCAGTGCATTAAATATTACCAACCTTTTGTAAATGCTGCATAAAATAGGATGTATTATTAGTAAGAATTTTTGCGCTTCCTTTGATTAAAAAGAATGATGCATACTTCACACATTGCTAACACTTTGAAATAAGTTTTGCAAACATATACACATCCCTATATGTACTTAAATACAAAGAGTAGAGATTCTGACTTGACACATCCTGCTTGTTTTAAGTATTGATTTTTCTTGGCAAGACTTTTTTTTTTTCAACAAGTAAGAATTTAATCAGCTTCTGGAAATATTTGTTTTTAATACTCGTAGGGGAGGAAACATTATCTGGAAAAATATGTCACACCACCTGCCAAGATATTGATTTAGCCCTATGATGGGATGTTTCAACTGCATTTTATGAGCAGGCATCTCTGATTTAGCCCCTTTGGGCCAAAGCTTCACTGTAATTTCAAACATTTGAAAGTCATCTTCTTTCACCAGTTGCAAAATTGTTACTTCCTTGCATCAGAAATGAATTTCTTTGAGTGTTTTCCACCTCAGCACAAATAATGTACCACTAGATGCTTTTATGTGACAGCAGGAAATACACTTATCTCGTCAATACCTTCTTAATAAAGAAAAATTGACTGGAACCCAACAGGAACGTATAGTCACATCAGGAGGGAGGAAAACTTGTCTTGCTCTTGATTTCCATTGAAAAGAGTTAATACGGGACATTTTCTGAGTAAGTTTTGGCATGTTTCATATCTCTCTCCCTAGAAAGAATGCCAGCCTTTGTCTAAAGTGGCAGGTAGAGTCAGCTTTTGTTTGTACTCTCTGAAGGATCAGTGTAGACAGCACACAAACCAGAAGGGATGCTCGTGTTCTGCATATTCAGACAGCTGGAGTGTGATCAATGCTGGCAAGTCCATATTGACAGAACTAGGCTAACAACACGTTGAAGGAATATTCATACAACATCTTCACCATCACGGATGACTTTCCATTCTGTCTGTTATGGTTATTTTTTGACTACATTCTTTTAAAACTTAAGAAGTATGCTCTAGAATGGGAGGTGCATGGAGAGGAACTGCGGGAAAGAGGGAACAAGATAGGGGACAGTGACCTGGATATAATGTAAATAAATAAATAAAAAATAAAGAATATTATTTATCAAAGTTGTATTTTGAAGCTAACCTTTCTATTCACTACCTTGTTGTTACATTCAAATAAAGAGAAAAAGTACAGGGGTGAGATAGGACTTGAGTCAGTAAAGCTTCATTAAGAGAAGCAGAACCTGGAATATAGGTATTACGAAAGTTTATAGAACCAGGCTCTGGGGAGGCAGAGGGAAGAAGATCTCTACAAGTTTGACATCAGCTGGTCTACAGAACAAGTTACAGGGCAGCCAACTCTACACAGAGAAACCCTGTCTCATACAAACCAAAAGCAAAAGAAATAAGAATATGTAAAGGTTGAACTATTTCCTCCAAAATAAATGTGGAAACCTTAACCCTAGAAACTGATGTTATATTTTCCTAAGGGTTCGTATATAGAACATACAGTTAAGTTGAGGCTCTAGAGATGAGATTAAATTACACTAGGTTTATTAAGGCCAATATCTAGTATGAGTGTAAGAGATAACTAGAAGAGATAAAGTTATGAGAGATGAAGACAGAGGTTTGGGTGACGCAACCCCAAGCCAAGATTTCTAGAGTCACCATAAACCAGAACCACCAAGAAACAGGGGAGAATAAAGCTCTGCCAAAAATCTTCATTTTGTATCTCTGGCATACAGAATGTTGAGCATATAGGTTTTGACCGTTTCTTTTTTTGATACTTTATTTACATTTCAAATGTTTCCCCTTTTCCAGATCTTCCCTTTGAAACCTCCCTATTCCCTCCCCCTCCCCTGCCTCTATGGGGGTATTTCCCCACCCACCCACTCTAGACTTCCCTCCTTGGCATTTTCCTATATTGGGGCATCTAACACCCTCAGGCCCAAGGGCCTCTCCTAGCCCTGATGCCTAACAAGACCCTCCTCTGCCTCATATGTGGCCAGCACCACGGGTCCTTCCATGTGTATTCTTTGGTTGGTATTCTTTGATCCACTCTGCGGGACTATTGGGAGGTCAGGCCATTGGACACTGTTGCTTCCTCCATGGGGCTGCCAACTCCCTCAGCTCCTTCGGTCCCTTCTCCAACTCCTCCATCTGGGAACTCACACTCAGCCCTACAGCTGCTGTGAAGCGACTCTTGGGTATTCCAAACTTTGGAGCTAATAACCACTTATCAGTGAGTACATACTGTGTTCATTCTTTTGTGACTACGTTACCTCGCTCAGGATGATATTTTCAAGTTCCATCCATTTGCCTAAGAATCTCATGAAGTCATTGTTTTTAATAGCTTAGTAGTATTCCATTGTGTAAATGTACCACATTTTCTGTATCCATTCCTCTGTTGAGGGACATCTGGGTTGTTTCCAGTTTCTGGCTATTATAAATATGGCTGCTATGAACATAGTGAAGCATGTGTCTTTATTACATGTTGGAGCATCATCTGGGTAGATGCCCAGGAGTGGAATAGCTGGATCCTCTGGTAGTATTATGTTCATTTTTCTGAGGGTCGGCCAAACTGATTTCCAGAGAGGTTTTATCAGCTTGCATTCCCACCAGCAATGGAGGAGTGTTCCTCTTTCTCCACATCCTCACCAACATCTGCTGTCACCTGAGTTTTTGATCTTAGCCATTCTGACTGGTGTGAGGTGAAATCTCAGGGTTGTTTTGATTTCTATTTCCCTGATGACTAAGGATGTTGAACATTTCTTTAGGTGCTTCTGGGCCATTCGAGTTTCCTCAGTTGAGAATTCTCTGTTTAGCTATGTTCCCCATTTTTTGATAGGGTTATTTGGATCTCTGGAGTTCCAAAGAGTTCCTTCTTGAGTTCTTTGTATACATTGGATATTAGCCCTCTATCAGATGTAGGATTGGTAAAAATCTTTTCCCAATCTGTTGGTTGACCTTTTGTCCTATTTACAGTGTCCTTTGCCTTACAGAAGCTTTGTAATTTCATGAGGTCCCATTTGTCGATTCTTGATCTTAGAGCATAAACCATTGGTGTTCTGTTCAGGAACTTTTCCCCTGTGACCATGTGTTTGAGAATTTTCTACATTTTTTCTTCTATTAGATTCAGTGTATCTGGTTTTATGTGGATGTCCTTGATCCACCTGTACTTGAGCTTTGTACAGGGAGATAGGAATGGATCAATTAGTATTCTTCTACATGTAGACCGCCAGTTGAACCAGCACCATTTGTTGAAAATGCTGTCATTTTTCACTGGGTGGTTTTAGCTCCTTTGTCAAAGATCAAGTGACCATAAGTGTGTGGGTTCATTTCTGGGTCTTTAATTCTATTCTGTTGATCTACCTGCCTCTCACAGTACCAATAGCATGCAGTTTTTATCACTATTGCTCTGTAGTACAGCTTGAAGTCAGGGATGCTGATTCTCCCAGAAGTCCTTTTATTGTTGAGAAGAGTTTTTGGTATCCTGGGTTGTTTGTTATTCCATGTGAATTTGAGAATTGCTCTTTCTAAGTCTATGAAGAATTGAGCTGGAATTTTGATGGGGATTGCATTGAATCTATAGATTGCTTTTGGCAAGATGGTCACTTTTACTATATTAATCCTACCAATCCATGAGCATGGTAGATCTTTCCATCTTCTGAAGTCTTCTTTAATTTCTTTCTTCAGAGACTTGAAGTTCTTGTCATACAGATCTTTCACGTCTTTGGTTAAAGTCACACCAAGATACTTTATATTGTTTGTGAAAATTGTGAAGGGTGTCATTTCCCTAATTTCTTTCTCAGCCTGTTTATCCTTCAAGTATAGGAAGGCTACTGATTTGCTTGAGTTAATTTTGTATCCAGCCACTTTGCTGAAGGTGTTTATGAGCTGTAGCAGATCTCTGGTGTAGTTTTTTGGGTCACTTAAGTATACCATCCTATCATCTGCAAGTAGTGATATTTTGATTTTTTCCTTTCCAATTTCTATCCCTTTGACCTCATTTGTTGTCTGATTGCTCTAGCTAGAACTTCAAGTACTATATTGAATAGGTAGGGAGAGAGAAGGCAGTCTTGCCTAGTGCCTGATTTTAGTGGGATTGCTTCGACTTTCTCTCCATTTAGTTTGATGTTGGCCACTGGTTTGCTATATATTGCATTTACCATGTTTAGGTATGGTCCTTGAATTCCTGACATTTTCAAAACTTTCATCATGAAGGGATGTTGAATTTTGTCAAATGCTTTTTCAGCATCTAATGAAATAACCATATGGTTTTTTACTTTGAGTTTTTTTATGTAGTGGATTACATTGATGGATTTACAGGTATTGAACCATCCCTGCATCCCTGGGATGAAGCCTACTTGATCATGGTGAATGATCATTTTGATGTGTTCTTGGATTCGGTTTGTGAGTATTTTATTGAGTATTTTTGCATCAATATTCATAAGGGAAATTGGTCTGAAGTTTTCTTTTGCTGTTGGGTCTTTGTGAAGTTTTGGTATCAGTGTAACTGTGGCCTCATAGAATGAATTGGGTAGTGTTCCTTCTGTTTCTATTTTGTGGAATAGATTGAAGAGTATTGGCATTTGATCTTCTTTGAAGGTCTGATAGAATTCTGCACTGAACCCATCTGGTCCTGGGCTTTTTTTTGGTTGGGAGACTTTTAATGACTGCTTCTATTTCTTTAGGGGTTATGGGACTGTTTTGATGGTTTATCTGATCCTGACTTAACCTTGGTATTTGGTATCTGTCTAGAAACTTGTCCATTTCATCCAGATTTTTCAATTTTGTTGCATACAGGTTTTTGTAGTAGGATCTGATGATTTTTTTTAATTTCCTCAGAATCTGTTCTTATATCTCCCTTTTCATTTCTATTTTTGTTAATTTGCATACTGTCTCTGTGCCCTCTGGTAAGTCTGGCTAACGCTTTATCTATCTTGTTGATTTTCTCAAAGAACCAGCTCCTGGTTTTGTTGATCCTTTGTATAGTTCTTTTAGTTTCTTCTTGGTTGATTTCAGCCCTTAATTTGAGTATTTCCTGCCTTCTACTCCTCTTGAGTGTATTAGCTTGTTTTTGTTCTAGAACAGGTATGCTGTTAAGCTGCTAGTATATGCTCTGTCCAGTTTCTTTTTGGAGGCATTCAGAGCTATGAGTTTTCCTCTTAACACTGCTTTCATTGTGTCCCATAGGTTTGGGTATGTTGTACTTTCATTTTCATTAAATTCTAGGAAGTCTTTAATTTCTGTCTTTATTTCTTCCTTGACTAAGTTATCATTGAGTAGAGAGAGTTGTGCAGCTTCCGTGTGTATGTGGGCTTTCTGTTGTTATTGTTGCCTTTGAAGACCAGCCTTATTCCGTAGTTATCTGATAGGAGGCATAAGACTATTGCAATCTTCTTATATCTGTTGAGATTTGTTTTGTGACCAATTATATGATCAGTTTTTGAGAAGGTACCATGAGGTGCTGAGAAGAAGCTATATTCTTTTGATTTAGGATGAAATGTTCTATGAATATATGTTAAATCCATTTGCTCCATAACTTCTGTCAGTTTTCCTGTGTCTCTGTTTAGTTTGTGTTTCCAAGATCTGTCCATCGATGATAGTGGGGTGTTGAAGTCTCCCACTATTATTGTGTGAAGTGCAATGTGTGCTTTGAGCTTTATCAAAGTTTCTTTTATGAATGTGGTTGCCCTTGCATTCAAGGCATAGATGTTCAGAATTGACTGTTCTTGGTAGATTTTTCCTTTGATATGTATGAAATGTCCTTCCTTATCTTTTTTGATGACTTTTGGTTGAAAGTCAACTTTATCCAATATTAGAATGGCTACTCCAGCCAGTTACTTGGGGGCAGTTGCCTGGAAAATTGTTTTCCAGCCCTTTACTCTGAGGTAGTGTTTGTCTTTACCATGGAGGTGCGTTTCCTGGATGCAGTAAAATGTTGGGTCCTATTTATGGATCTGGTCTGTCAGTCTATGTCTTTTTATTGGGTAATTGAGTTCATTGATGTTAAGAGATTTTAAGGAATAGTGATTGTTGCCTCCTATTATTTTTGATGTTATTTTTATGTTTGTGCGGCTATCATCTTTTGAGTTTGTTGAAAGATTACTTTCTTGCTTTTTTGGGGGGTGTATTTCCCTCCATGAGTTGGCATTTTCCATCTAATATTTTTTGTAGGGCTGGGTTTGTGGAAACATACTGTGCAAGTATGGATTTGTCATAGAATATTTTGGCTTCACCATCTACAATTATTGAGAGTTTTACTGGGTATAGCAGCCTAGGCTGGCATTTGTATTCTCTTAGAGCCTGTAGGAGATCTGCCCAGGATCTTCTAGCTTTCATAGTCTCTGGTGAGAACTCTAGTGTAATTCTGATAGGTCTCACTTTATATGTTAGTTGCCCTTTTTCCCTTGCTGCTTTTAATATTCTTTCCTTATTTTGTGTATTTGATGTTTTGACTATAATATGACAGGAGGAATTTCTTTTCTGGTCCAATCTATTTGGAGTTCTGTAGACTTCTTGTATATTTATGCTCAACTCTTTCTTTAGGTTAGGGAAGTTTTCTTCTACAATTTTGTTGAGGATATTTACTGGTCTTTTAAGTTGGCAATCTTCACTCTCTTCTATACCTATTATCCTCAGGTTCTGTCTTTTCATTGTATCCTAGATATCCTGGATATTTTGAGTTAGGAGCTTTTTGCATTTTGTGTTTTCTTTGACTGTTGTGTCAATGTTTTCTATGGTATCTTCTGCACCTGAGATTTTCTCTTCTATCTCTTGTATTCTGTTGGTGATGCTTGCATCGTTCACACATGATATCTTTCCTAAGTTTTCTAACTCCAGGGTTGTCTCCTTTTGTGATTTCTTTATTGTTTATATTTCTATTTTTAGTTCCTGGATGGTTTTGTTCATTTCCTTCATCTGTTTGATTGTGTTTTCCTGTAATTCTTTAAGGGATTTTTGTGTTTCCTCTTTAAGGGCTTCTAGTTTACCTGTGTTCTCTTGTATTTCTTTAAGGGAGTTATTTATTTCCTTCTTAAATTCTTTTATCATCATTATGAGATGTGATTTTAAATCTGAGTATTGTTTTTCTGGTGTGCTGGGGTATCCAGGGCTTGCTGTAGTGGAAGAGCTGGGTTCTGGTGATGCCAAGTAGCCTTGGTTTCTGTTGCCTATGTTTTTGCCCTTGCCTTTTGCCATCTGGTTATCTCTGGTGTGAGCTTGTCTTAGTCTCTCTGACTGTGGCTTGTCTTTCTTGTAAGCCTAGGTGTCAATATTCCTTGAAGACCAGTTCTCTCTGAGAGGAATTTGTGTTTGGAGAGCTGTGGTACAGGGTCAGCTCTGGGTGCAGAGAGAAACCAGAAGGATCTAGTCCCCAGCTTTCCCTTGTTTCCTGTGTCCTGATGGGTTTGCAAGTGTCCCTCTTTGTCTAGTGAATTTGAAAAGAAGTGATGGTCTTGCCTGTGCTTGAAGGTGTGTTGATACTCCAGGGATACCAGCTCTCTCCTGGCACTATTTGAATATGGAGCCCTGTGTCATAGGATCTGCTTCCCAGCCACCAAAAAAACCCAGAAGCCCACTCCTCTGTCCATGTGTCCTGGTTACTCCAGGTTGGTCCCTCTGAGCAGACAGGCTTGCCCACTCTCCTGGGAGGCTATCTTTCTCCCAGCACTATTTGGCTATGGAGTCCTAGTGGCCCAGGCAGAGGTCTCCTGCCACAGATCAGGTTTTGATCTTTTTAAGGTAGTGAATTTGTGATAGTTTGTACAGCTGTTCTGGAAAATTACCATGGGTTAGGCCATCTCTGAGAGTTAAATGTGGCTCACGAGAACAGTTGAAGAAGGAACAGTCATATAGAGCTCTTTCCCAGAAAACATAATTCTGCCTTCAAGGACTCTCTACTGATGAAGTCAGAACTAGCTGTGATATCTAAGATAAACCACTGGAAGATGCTGGTTCAGTAGAATCAGGCCATTGTGATGGTTGGTCTTTATTGGTAACTTAATGAGATTTAGAACCATCTGGGATTCACATCTTCCATGAGTCATGAGGCTATGTCAAGAAAGGTTTAATGTAGAAGAGAGGACCCATCCTGAAAGAGCCTTGTATTGTCCTGTAAACTTGGCCCTAAGAAAGCATCAAAATGGGAAAAGAATGAAGGGAAGTGAGCACCAGAATTTATCTGTCTCTGCCTGCTACTATAAATACCATGTAACCAGCTGCCCCATGAACCATTCAATCCTGCCATGATGAATCATACCCTCTAATCATGAGCCAAAATGAACTGATTCTTTCCCCGAGCAGCATCTTGTCAGATGATTGGTCACAGAAACAAGGAAATTAACTAACAACTAACTAACCCTGTCACTGATGTATATCAAACTTAGGTTCTTGTTCACATATTGCAAAGTGCAGCTCCCAGGCCCTTGGGATATACAAACCTGGGTTCTAGGTCCTTAAAGCTTTCAAAAGACAAATAGACTTTCAGCAAAGGATTAGTGAAGGAGTTTACAGTTTTAAGTTTCCTAAAGTATGTATTTATTAAAAAAAAAAAAAACAGCAACAACAACAACAAAAATCACCTCAAGGTCAGGGTACAAAAGAAAAAAAAATAATAAATATATCTGGAGTTTATTCAAGCTGAGCAGAACTGTAGTTGAGAGCCATTCTGCCATCAATCCTGAAAGCTTTTCTTATGGGACACTGTGTCCTTGCCCTGTTCTTGACTCTAGACTCAGCTAGATACAAAGTACCTAGGGGACTAAATTTTTTTTCCCTCACAGGAGTGAGCCATTTTTCTTATAATGTAAGGACGATGAATCACAGAACAAAACAAGAAGATTCCATTTTTTTGTGCTGGGTGGTTTATTATTCATTTCTTAAATGAATAATCCCTTCCATGGGTGCTGACAGCCTTTAGCTTGTTATGGACACTTACCACTAGGTAGTGTACAAAGATTTGTTCCTTCCGTTCATCTACAGATAAGATTGTTGAATTTCTTCTACTCTTGGTGACAAAGGCTTGGCACTTTTCTATGTATTTGCTTTGTCATCTTGCATAGAATACACTCTTCAGACATACCTCTACAAATGATTATTACTTTAAACAATAAAGAAATGGGCCTGTAAATAGCCATACCTACTTATAATCCCAACAGTTGAGAGACCAAAGCAGAGAACTTGAAGCTAGAGGTCAGATTGGATACATAGTGAGAAGGTCTTAAAGACATAGTACCCAGAGAGAGGTTGAGAGAAATGAGAGGGACACTAACATATCAAATCTGATCCTTTGAAGCATCTATAAACAAGTTATGTCACATCAAAAAGATCAAAAGAAACAACATAAATCAATAGATATCACTGCAAAGAATGCCCAATAAAGAAAAACACAGCATTGAAAGAAAGGAGGGGAATGTTTATTAAAGAAGAATTGAGTTAGCTGTGGACAATATTTATTTTGGAAAAGCTTCCAAATCTGATTGTGTCCCTGGGTTAAAAATGAAAACAACATCCAAGCTAAAATTTCATTTGAACCTTGAGAAACAAGTTGGGAAGGACACGGTGCATTTTTCCAGAGATCTAGAAGAGCAACATTGTGGTCTTCCCTTGCTTCATCATTGGCTAAGGTAGGTCCCACTCAAAGAGCTGCTCCTGTGTCAAGGGATGTTTCATGATAGCACCCCCATCTCTGGAAGCCTCTGAAAAGGAAGGCTCTATGTGAATCTCATTCCCTTCCTCTCCATCTGTGAGAAACTGAGGCTAAACTATATTCCCTATTTTTCCATTGTTACTGATCTGAATACTACGGACCCCGATCTCATTTTTATGATAATAAAACATCCATTCCATTCACCCTCTGGCCTCTTAAACAGTAGCAATTCTTTTATAGACCAAATTCTCTTTTGGCACACCATTCTTAACAATTAGTCCAATATTTAAAGCTGAGGTCACACAAGCGCACAGAGATACATGAGCCGATGGTAATATGGCACTGTCTGCTTATCTGGAAGCTCTTTCTTCACTTCTACTAATTCATTCCAGAGCTTCATTCATGGAGATCATGTGTGAACCTCTAGTATCCAGCTTATGGCATAACCGTGACAGCTCTACTCTTGGAGTCAGAAAATAGACCATCTATAAACACACAGCAGAAGCCTCAGCTGATGGGATGCTACAGGGACAAACCTGTTATGTGGATCTGAAAAGGCTTCTCAGAAGTGATGTCCAGTAGCTGAGGCTTGAAGGATCAACAGGTATAGTCCAGGAGGCTGACACATACCCTCATATGTCTGAACTTCTGTTTCTGGGCCACAGATGATATCTCAACAGAGTGTGGCATCCTACATGGCCTTTCCAAATTGCCCTCAGTCCAATGATCCACTGTGAGAAAGTAAAACCTTGGCTCACAATGTCTTAGGAGGTTTGTTATTAGTGAGGGCATGCCCATCATCCAAGGTCAGCACTCTGACTCCTCTGTAACATGCTGTGTAAGAATGGAAACTGTGTATACACCCTTAGGATAATTCATGCTAGCCTGGCTAGCTTCTGGAAAGAAAGAACACAGAATAGCATTGTCCTTACCAATACAGTTCAAAGAAAAATAAAAGAGACGAGAGTACTAACTTCATTTGGATAATTAAATCAATTCCTTCTTCCCTTCATCACTGTAGCAACATCATCAGCAGGAACATCAAAGCTAATATACATTATCTGCTAATAAGGAGAGCGTGTATAGAGACACTGCATTTATATTTAATCATTTTGTCTGCCTGGCAGTCCTTGTCTTATTATAATGATCCAGGCTTACCTTTGAAAAAGTGAGATAGGAAGAGACAGAATACACTAAGAGCAGCAATGGCCCTGAGCAAACCACAGATGACCTCCTCCTCATTCGCAACTCTCTTGTCCTGATTCTGCGTTATGGTGCCTGGGCATTATTTTGTTGTTGTTGTTGTTGTCTGCTCAAAGAGGAGGCTGGCTTATCCTTTTCCTCAGAGCTCTTCACAGAGCTGTTTCCCACACTTCAAACAGATAATTTCAAGGTACTTCCTGAACCAGCAATCCTGCAGAGGCAGGAAATGTGACCACACCCCTACTCTACCCACTCATTGCTGGGAAGGAAATTAAATTGAGCACAAAAGGAGGAGTGGAGAAAATGAAAAGCTCCTGCCAGAAGTGCCAGACTCCCCCTGAAACAACAACATCAACCCCAATTTGCAGACAGCAGCGTGTGCATCCATCAACCTCTGTGAATCATTGGCTCTATCGAAATATCTGGATTAGTTTCCCAGCAGCAAATAGAGGGAATATAATGCTACCAGAGGGCCCTGAATCTCCTCTTACACTTCGAGGTTCTATCTAGTGATTATCACCATCTATGTACAAAATAAAGATGAGATGCTTGCTTGTTTTTTTAATTTTTTTTTCCAGTTAAAACGTACAAGAGATTTTCTATTGAACAGGCAGACCATTGAGAATCTCAGCTAGTAAAAATCTCAAGGCAATTCTCAAAGCCATTTTTGAATGAAGGCTGGATGTATTTCCACTCGGGTGCACACCTAAGAGTATTCTATAGCCAATAGTACAATAGCAGAAGTGAGATTGTGAAACAGGAAAGAGGAGGCAAGAACCAAGCCATTCATCCTAACAAAGCATTCACTTTAAACATCTGAGTATTTGCTGGACATCTGTCCTGGAGGATGAACCTAAGCAACTGAGAAGTCTTAAGGTGACTAATCCACCTTGATGATGGTATAGAGACTATAAGATGCCAACGCATGGTGTCTAGACACACTGTTCACACAAGGCTATTTCTTATCAACAGAACACTTGTATTGCCTATATTTTCTGCTCCCACCCAGATCTAAACCAATAAGTGAAGTGGTCAGGAAGCAGGGCATATGCCATCCCCTGTAAGCACTTTGCATGACGCACCACTGTGGCCAATTACCTCACTGTATTGAACAAAAGAACAGTTCCTGGATAACACTGGCTTTTGTTCAGTAGGCAGATATAACTGTGAGTTGAGAAGAAGGGTGTCCTCTCCTGGCTCTCTAGACTTCTCTATGAACTTCAATAGAAAAGTCTCACTTGTTTTGAGACAGTCTTGCTGGGCTTTATTATTTAGACACAGCAATGTGTTGATTCTTTGGATGCCATTTGGAAGGAATTTGTACCACAGCTAGAGCAAAACACGGCCTCAGCTCATATGAGAACTTGGATATACAAACAGTTAGCAAACTGTAGGTAGGTAGATACTTTAAGAGTTGTCTCATTCAACAAGTAGAATCCGAGTAAACTCAGAAGAGAGAATGAAAACATTGCGATGGCAGAATTCAGGAAGGATCCGAGAGAAAACATGTCACCTAGACATGTCAGGAAGCTGCTTTCACAGTGCTGTGGTTGGCTTCACAAGATCAAGTCAGTCAACCCATGGAAAGAGGAGACATCAATAGCTACTGGCTCTAGCTGCAGACTTACTGACCTCTGAAGGCTGCTGGGAGATGGAGGTTCAGTTTTCTTTAAAGATGTGGCCCCTGGTAAGTTGATCGTGCTTCACTGGATGGCCCCACACTCAGGAATGTCTGGGCAAAACAAACTGGACTCTATGAGTTATTATTTTTTTAAAAAGGACACATGCATTTTGGAAAGAAGTTGAGAGGTGGAGGTATATAAGGGAAGAGCCAGGGGCAGAGTGAATATAATCAAAATAAAATCCCAAAAGAGTTCATAAAGTATATTAAAAACCTTTGAATTAATCATCTGCTCTGATTTTTCAATTGAATTCTGTCTGTTTGCAGTGACCATGTTATATTTGATAAACAAAGTCTATCACTTACTGACAGAGCATGAAAACCAAAATTCTAAAATTCATTTCAGGACAGCCACTCTCATACTGCTCAGTGAAAACAAGATGTGTGGGGGACATCAAAGGCAGCCAGCAGAGCAATGCATGAAGTCTAGCTCACCCATATGAAATTACTGAGGGGTAGGATGATCAGTCGTGCCTGAGGCTGAGCCAACCCCTTTCCTCAGGATGATCCACAGAGGTCTGTAAGTTATACATTTTGTGCACTACCACAGTCAGGAGGTTGCACTACACATTAACATAAATAATGTTATTTACCTTATGTTATGTACCTTTATGAATGGTAAGTAAACAAGTAGAGTGCTCTTTGAGGATTCTATAGTTTTAAACGACAAACCCAAGAAGGTTCTATTTTTGGAGAGAAGGTAAAACAGGGAGAAATGGTACTTCAAGCAGGGGGGAGGAGGCGTTGGGTATGGAGGTCAGCTGTGCATCCACTGTGTCCAGTATATGAGAACTGCTTTGCTCTGTGCTCTCTGCAAAGGCAAGAAGGAAAGGATGGAAGTCAAGAGTGTTTAGTCTGAGCTCTCGCTGGATCCAGAGGCTTCAGTGATGCCAGGTGCTTTTATTTCTCTGGGCTTCCTTGGCTCGCTGTACACTCTCTTTGTGCTCACAACAAGGTCCAGTAAATTTGACTAGTAATTCTGAGTGAGGTCCAGATTCTCTCACTAGTAGTTTAGAAATTATAGAGGAAACATAATCTTTCTTTTGAAGGTTTGCATAGAAGACCCCAAATATGAGCTCTCATTCTGTTTTCAAATGTGTAAGCATCGTTAATTCATCTCCCTCCCAGAATATTGATCAGGCAACGATGCCTTGATGGTTTTCTTACCACCACCACCACCTCCTTTTTTAAACAAAGTGATGTAATTAAAAAAATCAAACTAGCTTTTCGATGATTTTGACAAATTAGCAAAATTCTGTTTCCTCCATTCTCAGGTAATTCTACATGGTTAGAAAACTTATCTTTGAGAATCATCAAAGGTCATTTGAGAACTGTGATATAGCAAAGGTTATACATCTGTTGTTCAGCATTTTAGGTCTTCTGTGCAGTATCCTAGATGGGAACCAGCAACGCTCATAACAACCTGAGAAAATGGTGCTCTCACTTTTTCATAAGAAAAGTTATACAGTCTGACTGATTGTAATGATAATAATGAACAGAATGAAACTGTAGTGCCGATCGACTGAGACGGTTTTTTAGATCAAAGGAATCATATTTACCAACTAGTTTTTTCAAAAAAATTTTGAAACTCTTCAGACCAAGATAACACTCTTGTATTTAACACTGACATGCATTTCTTTTGGAAGCAAGTCACCATAACTTTAAGTGCTGACCCTATTCAGAGAATAGAACTTTTTTTTTTTTTCCAGAGAACCATTTGTACAACTGAGTGATCCACTGTGACACATAAAGTAGTCTCTTTTCCTGGATTATGTCATAGCGTGTACTTTTCTGATGCTTTTAAAGCCTCTTTCATGCTGATAGTGAGCAGCAGGGAACTGTAACTTCAGATTCAGACATAGAACAAAAAAAAATTAGTTCTTTTTTATTGGCTAAAATAGCCTATTATAATCTAAAACAATTTCTTTCAATACATTGTTTACAGCTCTCCAGGAAAGCTCAAGGGACCCCAAAGTGTCATCCTTATTACATTATACAAAGGGCTACATGCTATCCTTATAACCTGCATTAACAGATTTTAAACATAATTACTTGACTTTTGTTATCTATCAGTCCTTCTACTGGAAACATTTTCCCCATGTGTCCTCTCAACCTTGAGAGTACAAGAGGCACCCTACCAAAATTGCTATTGCTCTACAGACTCCTAGATAACACAACAAATTCAGACCAAAGGATATGACAACTTTTATCAGATAATTGAGGTTTCTAAAGAGAACAGAGAAAGTCAGTCACCAGGATTAGAAAATCATGAGAAAAAAACAATAACAGAGAATTGGTAGGTGTTGTATTGTCTGTAATCAGACCAAGATGAGAGGTTCTAGTCAGGAAACGTCTACTATGGCTTTAATACTCTGTGTACCCCAGAAGACGATATGCCAAGTTTACATAGGCCTTCTGAAGACACAGCATACAAGAACAAGAGGGAAAATGAGAAGCTTAAACCTTTCACACACACACACACACACACACACACACACACACAAACCAGATAGAATTTCCTGCACAATCCTTCACAAGATCAAGACAGTTAATATGTCAACATGAAGTGTGTGCAGCAGCTTCAGTGGCCTCATTCCAAGTTGGGGAGTGTATAGCAGTTTGTGACTATTAGGGAGCAGAGAGACAGAGTCAGTATTCTTTGGGTGTGTCACCCCTAGTATATTTCTCATGTCCGTGTACACACGGTCAGTACTAATTGAATTCAAGAGATTGTTAATAACAAAAACATTTTTTTAAAAAAGTAGTCAGGAGGGAGGTGGTTGGTGGACTCTGCAGGATTCTGTAGTGTGAATGAGATCATATTATGCTATAAGCAAGAATGAATATCTTTCCAAGCATAAGTAGATAATACTATTTTGTTAAAGGCCAATCATTAAACACACACAAAAAAATGTGCTATGTTCCCTATTTCTGTCCTAAAATACTTTGGAGGAAGTTATTATGTACAGTTTACATTTAAGAGGTAACAAATCTTTTTGAAGGGGAAGGTTATCCACATAAGTCAGCTCAGTTTCTCCACACAGAACTGTCTACTTATTTACGTTAGCATTTATTTATATCAACACATGCTCCTAGATACTTCTGTGTGAGACATGGAGGTCTATATTTTTGTTCTTTTAATTGTAATCCATCACAGGCATTCTTGCTAAATTTGTCCCAACTTTGGCCATTAGGAGTTTTTTCAGTAGTTTAACACCGTCCCCCTCACCTGTCCAACTCCTTATCCCTGTGACTCAGTAGCAATGCCCTCTCATGCAACCAACTCTAAAGAAAACCATTCTTTAAGGGGCTCTGATTCTTCTTGTCGACACGTGGAAACAGAAACCAAGATGGAAGTGTGCATTATTTGCTTTTGGAACTAATTTACTGAGGCTGGAAATAAGCTTAAAGTGCTTCATAGGCAGTAAACAGAGACCCTGGTGATAAAGGGGAAACATTAATAACCCAAAAGCTGATGGTTAAAAGGATTCAAAGGAAATGAGCTCAACAGATTTCTTCTTGGTGTCAGGCACACATGGCTCCTCACTTGTTAAACTGGACTTTGATAATTGATAATGGATTGTAAAAACTCACAGCAGGCAGTGGTTGTAGACCTACTGGACTATCAAACCAGGAAATCCATTCAAATCTAAGTGGAATTTATGAGGAAAGCTAACAAATCAGTGGAAAGCAAAGAAATCTTTGGATCAAAAAGCAAACGAAAAGTTAGGAGTCAAATGAAACCAGAACAGATGTTTAATATCTCAGACCTAAATAGTAATGACTCATAGGCACTTCATTAAGAACTAACTATACCATGGTTTCTCAGCTCTAAGGAAAGACTATTTCAAATGCATTTCCTTGTGGATTTTGGAGGAACCATGACAAAGACTGCTCAGGCTAGTTTTACATTGCTACCACAGACCAGCGTATTAGTGTTTTATTTGAAGAAGACATATACACTGGGTGCAGCCAGAAACCATCACGGCAATATGAAGAAAGCACAGATATTGTTAATGTGGAAATGTCTTCAGTGCAAGTTCTGTTCTAACATGGCCAGGATATAAAAAAATATTTTGTGCATATTAATTACCAACTAATCAGCAAGCTTCAGAATGTGTTAATCCTTGGAGGACTGTAATATGGACAAATGTCATTAAGAGAAAAGGGGGGGTGAGTTTTCAATCTAGCAGTTGCTGGAACAGGAAAGATGGTATACTATCACACCAAGGATCCCCATGTACAAAAGTAACAACTGTCTATCTCTTCAGCATGCAGATAAAATGGACTTTTACATTGAGAGTCATATTAGCAGCAATTTACAGGGTATTTTACATGAGCAATGTGAGTGAAGGCCCCCAGCATGGTACTGGGAACAGAACCTGGGGCCTCTGCCAGAGCAGTCTATGCTCTTGACCACTGAGCTATCTCTCCAGTTATAGTCAATACATCTATATTCCATTTGCTTAAAGCACATGGACTTTCAGCAATGTCAGGCAGTCTTTGTTCCTGTGAAACCTGCATGATGAAACCCTTCTTGTCTCATGTGACTGTTCATGAGATACTTTCTGTTTTGTAAGAGAAGATTACTGTCCCACATATTTTTGAGCTTGTGAAGTCCCATTGGTTAAGGACTTCTAGACTGAGTTTATCTATATCAAAACATTTTTATTCTTCCAAAAAATAAAGTACAGGTAGTCAGACCAATTTTGTAATTATTCAAAGAATTTCTAAGTAATGTAGCTTCCAGTCTTAATTTTCCTCATAATTGTTTTAAATAACTCAGACATACAATATTGAAATTATATTATACATATTTAATATTCACCTTGTTCAAATTTGAGAGGATTTTTAATAGACCAAATCACTCCATGTGGAAATATTTTACAGACTAAATTTTATCTGAATGTGAATTTAATTCCTCTACCATCAAGACTGTTATATTAGGATATAAGTACTCCCCAGAGAATGTTCATTCTTGAGCTCAGGAGTTCGCCCTTATTTTTAAAATTCCAAAATCAGCTCACCTTTTTCCCTAGACTCTTTGTAAAATGATCCCCAATCTCTTAGTTGTATTTTACAGTTATTCAATAAGTATTTGAGCAATAAATTATCTTTTGGTTACTATCAATTTTATTCACCTTTGACTTAAATGCAGCTCAGGAAAAGTGGTGTGAGCAATACCCAAGTCAAGAACAAAGCATTCCTGTATTGCCAAGTGAGAATGAGATGGGATGTTGGCTCTTCTCTGCCTCCATCTGAGGCATGTCACAGACAAGGACTTTTGTATTATGGAAACATAGCCTCATTTCCTCTTTGTTGAAATATCTTCTTTCATTCTAACTTAATTCAAATAATTCCATGGGGAAAAAAATCTCCAACTGCTCTGATTTATTCTTCTCTTCTCAAAACCTATGCCACTGGTCTGAAGCCACCAGTTCAGGAACAGCTGACTGGTGAATTTTTAATTCCAGAAGATCCAAGATGGTTTGTTAAGCTTGATAAAATTAGACCATGATGGTTACCACAGTTTTAGTGTATCCATCCCCAGAAAAGTGTTTGTTAGAAACTTAATCCCCAAGGTACCAGTAAGAGAAGATGAATCCAATGAGAGGGGTGGGGTCCTGAGGCCAGAGCTAATGACACATTTCACTTGGTACCCTGATGATTCATTACAAAGACGAGGTAAGTTTCCATTCTTTCTATCTCAGACTCTCCTTATGGAAAGATAAATAATACATCTAGAAGATCCTGGGAGAATAGAAATTGATCATGAACTGCCCAGTCTCAGGACTAAGTTACGGTCTATTGTTGATTATCACAAATGACCCTGACTATGGCATTTGTTATAGCAACAAAAGCAGACTAGGTATTGTCAATCTTCAGTTTACAAACATCAACTAACAGAGTTATAGTAAGGATAGTTCAAAATCAGGCTCAAGGAATAAGGACTGAGTCAAACAAATGATTCCTTGTGCCAAGAATTTTAAACAGGATAACCTGGTTGGTTTGTTTGTTTTTAAATAAATAAAGCAGTAGTTGCCAATGGTAAAGAAATAATGAGGTCTCAAAGGTCAAGGCCAGCCTGGATTCACATTCACAAAGTCAAAAACTTCAAGACAAGACACTAGATTTTAAAACACACCTGAGTTATGACTCTCTACATGAGGTTTTGGTAAATTGGACTTAACATATAGTGCTTGACCTTAGCCCATGCATGAATGAAGTATTTGTGTGTGTCTATGTGTGCATGTATGTATGTGTATGTATGTGTGTATGTTTATGTGTGTGAACATGCATTTATGTGTGCATGTACATATACATATATGTGTGTGCAAAAGTGCATGTATGTGTCTGTATGCATGTATATGTGAGTGTCTGGGTGTATGTGTACAAACAAATTTGTATGTGTTGAAATTTAGTTTTGCAACATGTTAGAGATATGAATGAATTTTACATAGGAATGGTTACCTAATCATTCTTGTCACAAATAAGTGTTGCCTTACATAACTTACGGAGAGAATGAAAACAAAATGGGGTTCTTATAGACATGGCTTAATTCTAAAAAGCACTTTTTGATCATACAGAGGACCAGTATTTGGTTCCTAACACCCATAAGGCTTACAACTTTCTGTAACTGCAGTGAGTATATAAGGTCCAAGCATAGCAAGATGCTGTCTCAGAAAAAAAGAAAGCTTGACTAGCTAAACACATTCTTTTTCATTTTGATACCTTGTTACTTTTAAATATTAAAATAATGTAAAATTTTCTTAGTTATAAATTGTAACATGTTTAATTTGGATGAAGTTTACTTAAGATGGGTCTAGAGAAAGATTTCAGAGCAATAACTCTTGTATAATTGAAATCAACTCACATGCTCAATAATAATAATACTTTTAATAACATGGTTATTTTAAAAAGTGGAATAGTCAATAGTAAACAACCCTGACAGTGCAAAGAAGGTCGTTTAGAAAGGCAACCACTAATTTCTTTAAAAGATACATTCACTGAGCAAAGAAGGCAGAAGGAAGCCACAGGCTCCAGTGTCTTGGTAGTTTGTGGACAATGAAATCCTTCTGCATTTGAAATCCCTGCTGAACAATTACCATGATGTTCTAGAATTCGATAGAATTCTAGATACTCATTCTAGTAACTAGAATTCTAGTAACTAGAATTCGATACTCATTATCCTTAGAATACATTTTCCTGGTCTCTCAAAGGAGCAATGACTAAAGACAAAGGCTAATTCCATTTAAGATTCATTTCTTTTTCTTCCTTCCTTCCTTTCTCCTACTTTTTTTTTCTACTTCTTTTATTTTTGAGGCAAAGTTTCTCTCTATGTAACCTTAGCTGGCCTGGAACTCTTCATGTAGATCGGACAGACTTGAACTCAGGGATCCCTGCCTCTGGCTCCAGAGTACTGAGATTTAAGACAAGGGCCTGTTGAACTCACTGAAAAGTTAATAAGCATGGAAGTTGTAAGCATAGAAGTGTGACAGCCGTAAATGCTATGGGAAGGAAAACAAATTTGTGCAACAAATTTCTCAGCTCATATACTAGCTATTGCAAAATATATAAAGAAATAAATAATGTACTGGGTACAATACATTTTAAGTGTAGAGAATGTCTTCCATGCACAGAGAATTTAAGAGAGAGAATGAGGTAAGGTTTCCTTTTTTTTCCCTTACATTCATTTTGAGGAATACATGAAGTCAAAATGGTGAATGTTTTTATACAGAGAAAAGGTTTAGAACCACAAATGCCATCTGCCCCTGTAAAGTTAAGTATGAGGTATCCAGGAGAGCTCCATTATCTTGCCTCTAACAGATTTCCCAAAGCATACACTTTCTCTCCACAATGGCTTGACCCGTGGGGTAATTTCTTCATTGTTGACCAACAGGAAAATGTCCTTCAGAGTTGATATGTGACGTTCTGTGAATTTCTATCCAGCAGCACACAACATGATACGCAAATTTCAGAAGCATTTCTAATGTCTACTGTCCAAGAGTTATACCATCAAGGATCTCATAAAGCAACGGGAAATCAACTTGGGCATTCTCCGAGTCACGTGAAGCCTTGTGCTTTCTTATCTCTCCAACCTGGTAGATAAAGACATGAGACTGAAAGGCATCTTCAGCCCTCTTTTCCTCACTAAGGTCCCTCCGTGAAACATGAACTATTACCAAAATGAAAAAATAAGTGACTTTGTGAAGTTATTTCACCATACACAGATGTGCAGAACTGAAGAATAAAAGCTCTGGATTCCTCACTGCTGCTCCATGGCTCATGATCTGAGATATTACTGCTCCAAACAGAACTCTCAAATACTGTCTGGCATTTATTTTATGAATTTCATGTGGCCAAACCCCTGGATGAAAATGACATTAAGCCACCTTATTAAATGTAGATTAAATTTATGTATCTTACTAATATAATTTTTATTTCACATTTAGAAAAAAATATAAATCCAAATCAAATATTGTGATGTTGCTTGGCAAAACATCTACGTTCCCATAAATTTAAAATAATATTTTAATATGCAGAATGACGCATACCTTTAAATCCAGAACCCAGACGGTTGAGGCAGGTGGATCTGTGTGAGTTCAATGTGTTTACAAATGAATTTTGAGGCTATCCAGGCCTGTAGAGTGAGACTCTGAAATTTACAAAATAATATCAAAAATTATCTCAAAAATGCAAATTTTTCCTAAAAAACATAGAAACAAAAATATAAGAGACTTGGAAAAGAGAAAATTCAAATTAGATTTAAGTAGATGTGAGGTAGCCAATTCTAACAGTGCATGCTACATTCATATTTATTTAAGTATATAATACAAAGCTAAACATATATATGTTGGTGTATTTGTGTGTGTGTATGTGTGTGTGTGTGTGTTGTTGTGTGTATGTGTGTGTGTGTGTGTGAGATTACAGAAAGCCTATAATTTGTTTTTCCAAACTATGGAAGTAAATATCAAGGAAGTCATATGGTAGATTAAATATTTGGTTATATAAGTACTTTATTTATATAAACATTTAAATATAATAAATATATAAACATTTGATTGCATGTATACTTAAATAAACAACACATGTAATCATGTTTAACTAGTTTATTTTCTTACTAAAAAAGCAAATGAACAAAGAAAAATTAAAATTTAAAATGACCTTTATATACTGTTTAATGGATGTCAGTTTTGCTGTTAGAATAAAACTTTGCTCTGTTTGAAATATACTTTGATTCTATAATTACCATTTGTCTGCTAGAATCCACAATTCTCTTCTCATTACCACAGACTCTTACTAATAAACACATCATTAAATGTTCCTCAATAATGAAAAACGGAGAGTCTAAGGATAGATTTAAGTGCCAGCGATTTTGTGGAAGAAGACTCCAGAGAATAGTAAATATTCTACAACTCCATGCTATTCTGTGATGATAAAATAAGGAAAGAAGTTGCCTCTGATAGAGAAAAACAATAATAAACACGGAGAATGTCCTGACAGGGCAGCTCTGGGGACATGTTCATCACCTTCGGTGTCCAGATCCCACGCCTGTCTCAGTGCTCAACCTGAAAATCTGCAAAAGTTCTTGCCTCATATACTCAACATCAGTAAATAAAATTAAGCACATGCTGGAGAAGAAAGAAACATAAAAGAGCAATCTTAATTTTGCACATATTGTTAACTTGAGGTAACTGATTAAATCAGATCCAAATTGGGGTGTAGCTTCTTAAATGTAGAGCTGGGGGGATGGCAAACCCCTGAAAGGCACCTGCTGCCAAGTCTGACTGCATGGTGGAAGCAGAGAACAGATTCTCACAAAACTGCACACAACTTCCGCATGTGTCCCAGGACACGCATGGCTTGTGCAAGCATGCAACAAACAAGTGTAAAAACATAAAATGAAGAAAAATGTTTCTTTGGGAGTAAAACGGTGTGTTTTCCTAAAGATACTCAAACAAGGAACCCCAAACAAACATAAAACTCACTGTTAATTCCTCAGATTGATGGTGAGTAGCAATGTGGGCAAAACTGTTACAAGTTGTCACTCTAAGAAGCAATTCACCCCCTCCAGTGCTACCTTGTGCAATATCACGCTTGGGAGACAAACTTCAAAACCTGGTGCTATTGTTTGTTTCATCCTTACGTGCTATAAAACAACATTTTTGATGTATCACTAACGGACTTTAAATACAGAGAATTAAATACAAAGGATTGTCTAAGTTGAATACATATTTTAAAAAGTAAACTGAGTGGATTAAACCTGTGTAAATACTTGTGTAAAGTAGAAAAGGTAAGGATTATTTTGGCATCTAACGACAACTTTTTAATGTGGGGTTTGTAACTTGAAAATTAATTAGTTATTTATCTCTGTAGGATTTGGGGACATTTGTGTTGTTATCTGTCTATAAGAATGTGTCATTTGTAAAGAGATGTCATTTGAAATGCTTCCTTTAAAATTTGCATAGCTTTGTTTTCCATCTTTACTGTCTTTCTTGGAATCTTTCTTGGAATCAATGTTTCAGAATCATGTGGAATATAAATTCAAATTCATGGAAGCAGAAAATACAATGTTGATTGATTGGACATGGGAAGGGATCTGAGAAATTGAAATTCAATGTGTAGAAATTAATTGATATATTTTTGTCAATATCTGCCACAGAGGTAGATAAGAATATAATAATTATAGTTTGGTTAAGTAATGCAGTAACTATAGTCCAGTTAATAATATAATAACTAAAATTTGTACCTTTGCTTATAAAAATTATTTCATTTTTATTTATATCTATGTGTGCATGTATTTATATGTGTGCAGTACTTGCAGAGGCCAGAAGAAGGCACCAGATCTACTGGAGCATGAATTATGGGCAGTTGTGAGCTGCCTGGCTTGGGTGCTGGGAACTGAACTTGGTTCATCTGGAATTGCTACCACTGTTCTTAATAGTTGAACTTCTTATTTGACTTTTGAGTGTCTTCTTCCCACCTACCAAAGATCTTTGATTCAAAGGTCTACTTCCCAGCTTGGCAATATGGTGAGATTAAAGAAACTTAATTCTGGGACCAAAGGCCCAAAGCAACAAGCCAACACCATCTCACACTTAAATCTTCAAAACCTTGAGTCAAAAAAAGCCCTTTAAAAACCCATTATCTCAGCAGGCAGTGGTGGCTCACGCCTTTAATCCCAGCACTTGGGAGGCAAAGACAGGCAGATTTCTGAGTTCGAGGACAGCCTGGTCTACAGAGTGAGTTCCAGGACAGCTAGGGCTACACAGAGAAACGCTATCTTGAAAAAAAAAAATTAAAAAAAATAAAAACAAACAAACAAAAATCCATTGTCTCATCTATTTTTTATTCTGAGCAAAAGTTCACCAATGTAATATTTTGTAGTTAAATATCATTAGTCAAATGTGTTTCTTACTAAGCAATTTATTCAAGAAGAAAACCCAAAAAAATATAAGGAAACTTTTGAAGAAATAAATATGTTTATTTATGAAACTGAAGGGTTGGTTTCTTTGTTTTGTTTTTTGTTTTGTTTTGTTTTGTTTTTCTGTATCACAGCTTTATAAATTAACCCAATTGTATACATTCAATGTATGGTATTTGGACAGTACCAATTATACTGCAATGAAAATGTAAAATAGATTAAAGACTAAATATGTTTTAGTCTTTAAAATTAAATAATTAATTAAATTAAAATTAAATTGATAAATTAAATTAAAATTAAATGTTTTAGTCTTTAAAATATAAAATGTTTTAAAATAATATAATTAGGAATATTACAGAGTATATACATATATCTGACATTGATGACTGCATTTTGTTTCTGGGAGGGCTGTTATGATGAAGGGTGTGTATGTATGTATATGTATGTGTGTGTGTGTGTGTGTGTCTGTATGTGTAGAGAAAGAAAGATTGATTTTAATTTTTTCACTCATGAATTCATGATGTTTGCGTTTTACAAAGTGTTTGAAGTTCTCTTAAGGAGAACTATAGATAACTACAGGCAGCAAGATCACCCCATATGTACCCCATGCTTTAGTCATAGTCAGTAAATAAGAAAATCTCACACATAGCAGCCCTTGACAAGTAAGGATAAATATCGCTCTGCACCAGATACAAGAGAGAAATGCAAAGCAGTATGGGGATGCGGTTGCTGTGGGTGATGTGGTGGTGCAGTGATGCGTATCTCCAAAGCCAGCACTGGAAGTGGAAGGAGAATGATCTAGAGTTCAAAGTCAGCTTTAGCTACAGAGCGAGTTTGGTGCCAGCCTGCCCACTCCATTTCGTGTCTCAAGCTTTCCTGTCTCAAAATGAAAGATGGGTGGGTGACAGAGATTCAGTTGCAATTTGACTGAATCCAAGCTACAGGGTGTCATTTAAAACATTAGAACAGGGATCATAACAGGCTTCTCAGAATAGAACTTCAGCCAAGGGTCCATGAAACATCCGTGCTTCCCAAACAGCTGAACTGGGGAGGTAGTATATGACTTTGCATCTAATTTTTCTCATACTTTATAACACTCAGATATCTATATGGAATTTAATAATTTCATGTAAATTGTTATAAGCTGTAATGGTCTAAGTTTTAATATCATATATGTTAGGTTCATTATTATATATAGCCTTTGCATAACACATGTTACACTATATAACATTAGATATATTTATTATATTATAAACATCAGACATTACACATACTATATATGTATATATATTTTTATTTTTCATATTCCTGATGTGTTCAGATAAGAGCAAACAATCTTATATCCCTGCTGACACCCACTCTAGTCGCCCTCTTTCGAACCACGCGGACTGCACCTCCTCACAGGGTGAGCTCAAACAAGCTGCTGCTTGTAAGGGATGTGGTTGGCCCAAGAGGAAAGCTTTTATTGTGAGAGCATTTGAACTGATGATTGTGGGACGTTCTAATCGTCTTTGATATGTTAGGGAGAAAGGGAAGCAGTGTGATTCTTAATTTCTAAACTTTTGCTACTGTATGCACAATAGGGTGGCACACTGTGCATGTGTGGATGGTAAAGGAGTGGCAAGGAATATCCCATTGTTATCTTGCACACTTGTGAGGATAGTGATGGTGAACTTGTGAGTGAGTCTCCATTCTCATTCCAAAATCTTAAGATACACCCATTTTTTTCCAGATAACTTTTTTCTCCTGACCTCATCAATTCACTGTCAATGAACCCTGATGAAGTCAATTCTGTATTTGCTTCTACACAAGGATTGGCATCACAATGGAGGTGATAGAGGAGGGCACCAGGACAGGGGACAGAGGTGCATATTTTACATACCAAAATAGATCTGTCCTCCAGGTTCTCCCAGCATTCCTTAGTCCCTACCTTGCATACCCTGCCCCCAACCCTGAACTTCCCAGACCAGGGTCTGCCCTTCCCCCAGAGGCTCCTCTGTATATAATCCAGACATTTTGGTCTCTAGATGGCTCTCCCTCTTCTCTTCTCTCTCTGTGCATGACCACCCTTTCTCTCTCCCTTCCCTACACCCCCTCCTTTCTCCATGACAACTTCCCTGGCCTTGGTCCTTTGGGCCAGTGAACTTGCTCACCCAAGACCAGATTCCCAATAAACCTGCCATTAATATAATCTAATCTGGCTTAAATTGGCTCATTTCATTGGTGGCGGAGGGTAAATAACCTATCACTTTGAAAGTGTAGACCCCACGATGAAGTTTCCTTTGGTCCGTGAAGGAGCCATCTTCCAGCATGAAGGTTCTTGTATAACACTGATGGAATTTCCAGTGTGCTTACTACAACAAATAATACTGTTGAATGACTTAATCAACTCAGGTAAATAACGTGACACAGCTATTACAACGTGATGATGCTTATTCATGACGTGATGGTTGAAAACCTTGAAATTACTTCCATTTATCTCGAGAGCAGCAAGCAGGCTGCAAGAGTGAATGAATAATTCATTAATTAATTCAACACAATTATTAAGTACCTAACAAGTTTGACTACGTCTCAGTCTGTAGCTGGTACAAATATAAATAAACAGTTGTTTCTTCCATTTAGTAGGAAGACAGTCAAGGAAATAATTACAAACAATCTGATCAGTGTCACGGAGTGACTTCGTTCTGTGCCTGTGCGCTATTAGGGAAAGATTGTTCTTCCCTGTGGGGAGTGTCTGAGACCCTGTGATTGAAGTTATGATGGTGTAGTAATGTGGGCTGTAACTAGGTAATGGGGGTCTTTATGCATTCTGGATCAAATACTGACATCTGTGATAAATCCCATGCTGTATTCACATCTCTCACTTTGCACTGAGTTGTTCGGTCAAGTGTGCTGATGTTGCTTTTCATGGGGAAAACCATAGATGTATTTGCATTTCAATATAAGATGAGGATTAGAGTGTGTACAAAGAGAAGGACAGGTACCAAGCAGAGATTTGGAGGTTGGGGATCCAAAAGGAAACATCAAAGAAAAATGTTTAAAAAGGCCAAAGAATTTAAGAATTATCATATGAAGATTAAATAGCTGTATGAGTCAAGGCTGAGGCCTGGAGCATTTTGAGGGCAGTAATGTAAGAAAGAACGTAGGCAGCTTGCAGGACACAAGTGGGCTGTGCCTACATCATTCTAAAGGCTTTCATATGCACACATGTAGAATAAGCTAGCACACTCCTTCATACTGATAGGATTTCTCTATGAACAAAATGAGCCTATTTTCACAACAAATTAATTAAAGTGTAAAGGCAGGTTTATTGGGGCTGCTCTCCAGCAAGTTCACTGACCACACAGGAGGAGGTCAGTGAAACCACCAGGGAGAGGGAGGGAGACAGACTGGAGGTGGAAGACAAAGAGAGAAAGAGTGGGCACATTTAAGGAGAGAAAGACAGACAGAGAGAAACAGAGAAAGACAGAGAGAGACACACACAAAGAGACAGAGAAAGAGAAAATAGGAAAGAGGCTACTGAATGCTTTATGTAGTGAAGAGCTTCTGGGGGAGGGGAAGCCCAGCTCCTGGGCTAAAAAGTTGAGAGGAGAGGTGGGCAGGTTTGCCAGCCAAGCCTAGTAGCAGGTAGGGACTGAGGGATGCTAGGAGAATCTGGAGGTCAAGTCCACTTTGGTATCTAAAATAGGCACCAGCCTCAAAGTTTGTCCTGGGTCTGATTCCCAACACTTACATCTAAGAGAGAGTGGGTTACTTTTATAATACATAATACAATTATATCTAAATGATACACGAAGCGAATATCCTTCCATCATCTCGGTTGTCTCGATTTTAGCAGTGGAGTTAGTCAACCTTTAACCTTTGTTGTCAAGGTAACTGCGTCCATAGTTAGGGTTTTCAGCGAGGTCAAAGTGAAGAAAGCAGACTCACTCCACACCATGCCATGGAATGGCGACCCAGACTAAATTAAAGGAAAAGGAGGAGAGCAGCTAAGAACCTGCCGCCCTGATTCCTCTGCTTCCCAGTGGACTAAGTTGTGAGCAAGAAGCTCCAGGTGCCTGGCACCCTGCCTTCCCACCATGGCAGACTGTACTCCCCCGCCCTCTAGATTCTGAGGCGAAAAGAAATCTTCCTTCACACAAGGAGCTTCTGTCAAGAGGTAAGTACACTGGAGCACATGCGGCACCCATTGCTGGTGATCTAAAAGTGCATATCTTTATGTGACCTGGTGCTCATTGGGCGACTTTCTTTGCTAATTAACTGGAGAGTTAACGATCTCCAGAGTCAGTTCTATGGACAGGAAAAGCTCCTTTTGTAGGGTAGATTCGATCTCACTGGTCATAAGTGAGTCTAATAGCCTCAATACCAGTAAAGCAGTGAGAAATATAGCCTCCTGAAGAGAAGACAGGGTGATAAATAAATATACATACAGGCTATGCCATCAAGGAGTAATTTAAATCAGAACAGTTAACCCTTGTTTTTACACTGTTCATCTCACCTAAATTTTTTAAAGAACGTTTACTTCCACCATCTTTATTGTAATGCTAACATCATTAGGTTCTGTTGCTATTGATCAGCTACAGTCCTTATAGAATGACCCACCCTACTATCTGATCGATATTTGAATTACATCTCTATAATACCCATTATTTTCCTATATCCAAGTCCCAGAGTGTAAAAATGACTTCAAAGATCTTGCCCATGCCACGAAGTTTAAATGTCCCAAACAAAAACATCATTTTCCCCAAGTCTCTTATTCCTTTCAGTAGTTTTTATTCTTTAAAAAAAGTTGCATCCTAATGTCCCACAATGAAAGAACGGATATAGAAAATGTGGTTCATTTACACAATGGAATGCTATTCAGCTATGAAGAACAAGGACATCATGATTTTGCAGGCAAATGGATGGAACTAGAAAATACCATCTTGAGTGAGGTAACCCAGAACCAAATGGACATGCATGGTATGTTCTCACTAATAAGTGGATATTAGCCCCCAAAAGTACAGAATACTTAAGATACAATCCATAGAACTCAAGAAGGTTCACAAGTCGAAGGGCCCAAGTCAGGATGCCTCAGTCCCACTTGGGAGGGAGAAAAAAGCAATCAGGGGGAGGCAGAAGGAGGGAGAGACCTGCCTGAGAGAGGGGAGGGAGGGAAGGGAAAGGGGGAAAATGATCTCAGCTATGGGTGTTGGGAAGACAGGAGAGGCTCCCTGAGGGCCAGCAGAATGAACGGAAATATGCAACCTCAGGGGGTAGGAAGTGGGGGGAGGGTCTAGAATGTACCAGAAACCTGGGAGATGAGAGACTCTCAGGACTCAAGGGGGCGGAGCTTAGATGAAATGTCCGACAGGGCATCAAGTGAAAGGATGGGGTTACCTTCCCACAGTCAAAATCTCTGACCCAGAATTGTTCCTGCCTAAAAGAACTGCAGGGAGAAAAATGGAGAGGAGACTGAGGGAAAGGAGGTCCAGTGACCGGATCAAATTGGGATCCATCTCAAGGGGAAGCTCCAAGGCCTGACACTATTACTGATGCTATGGTGTGCGTACAGACAGGAGCCTAACATGGCTGTCCTTTGAAAGTGCCAACAAGCAGCAGACTGAGACAGACACAGATATTTACACCCAACCAAAGGACAGAAGGTAATGATACCTATGGCTGGAAGATGCTGAGGAGAAGGGTGATCCCACGGAAGACCAGCAGTCTCAACTAACCTGGAACCCTGAGATCTCTCATACACTGATCCACCAACCAGGCAGTATACATGAGCTGGTCTGAGGCCCCCAACACATATACAGCAGAGGACTGCCTGTTCTGGCCTCAGTGGGAGAAGATGCACCTAACTGTAGAGAGACTTGAGGTCCCAGGGAGTGGGGAGGCCTGGCAGGGGGCAGCATCCTCTTGGAGACAGGGGGAGAAGTTATGGGATAAGGAACTGTGGGAGAACAGACGTGGCAGAGGGGGGTAACGAATGGACTATAGAAAAATAAAAGTAATTTAAAAAGTTACATCTCACTAAAAGAAAGCAAGAAACAAATTCTCCCCTATACTACGTCACATAGGTGTACATATGGATTTACTGCACGTGGATATTAACAATGCTTGTTCTATTTTGCATTATAATTGTATTATGTGTGCTTTGAAATATCCCTGAAATCCTAGAGTATCACCCACAGGTTCCTAACCACTGGACAGTGGGTTCACTAAGTCAGAATTGCCAACCCAAAGTAGACGGTGATAGCCTGGGATGCTATTACACAGTCTATTTTCTTTCTGCATAGTATGTAAAGAATTCAGAACTGTATGAATGGCATACCTCAATTGCTGCGGGTATTTGTCTTTTGGGTGTGTGTGTAGAAATTTGCTTTACTAAAGCTAGCTCAAAAGGTGAAGTTTGTGAGAAAGAATAAAAGACAGAGCAGAAACTGTTATGAACAGACAGAAAGAGGTGTACCCTTGTGGTAGTGAGACAAAAGGATCCTCACCCCCTGAGATAGAATGTAAAGAAAGGGTTTACAAGGTAAACATTACAAAGACAGGCCATGATCAAGGCCTTAAGCAAAGAATTTAGCTGGCTTTCTTGAAAAATATTAACACATCAAATACCAGTTAAGAAATAGCCCAGGGACCAGCTGCCAAAGGAGGAGGGGTGGAAATCCTGTGACTGATATTAAGGATTGTGTTTATTTCATAGGGTTTGGGATCTGGCCAATCAAAATAATGTCATGGCAAAATGGCTACACTTTTGTCAAGCAGGACCCCCTGCAGCTAGTCATTAGCATCATTATTGCCAGCATCATGTTAAATATTTTAGAAATACCTTCATTTTTTAGGGTATATGCTTTTCTTTTCCAATAAATACAAGTTTTATTCATTAATGTAGTTAAATTCTTTGGCTTAAAGAACTTTGATCCTGGCATTCTAAACCCTTAATTGTGTGTCAGAGACTTCAGTTCTAAATGTACAGAAGAATCATTTTCTTTACAAACTGTTTATCCTAAGGATACTAGATTAATTCAATTGTCGGCAGATATCAAATTTCTAAATTCAATGCTTTTATCTAACACTCTTCTTGTTTATTTTTACCCTCTTAAATCTCTGACATTAGTCCCCTTTCCACTTGACACCTTGGCTCAAATGACTTCCTTCACCACTGCCTCCTGTCAGTTGCAAGCAACTTCTCCTGATTCTGAATTCCCCATATAGGTAGGCATATCCTGTGAGAGGGTCTCCCTCTAAATGTATTGTAGTCCATGTTGAGCATATGTGGTTAGGGTCTTCTTTGCTGAACGATGATTTTTAAAATTCTCTGACATTCTTCAGTCAACATTTTGTAGATAGTAGTTGATGTGTTTATAAAAAATATAAAGAGATATATTTTATGGAGGTATAGGGAGGTAGGGAGAAGGGGGTGCCTCAGCAGTCCCAAGGCCAGGCCTCCTTGCCCCCTGAGGGACCAGCCACACACAAAGGTATAGTAAGAGATAAGAGTTTATTTAGGGCGTGGGGAGGGGAGTTAAGAGGGTGGTAGAGGCAGAGAAAGGGAGAGAGAGGGAGAGAGAAGTAAAAGAGTAAAGAGTAGAGAAGTGGAGAGGCCGGCCATGACCATGTGGAGGGGGGGAAGGGAACAAGAAGGATAAAGAGATGTAAGGGAAGGGCCAGAGAAGCAAGAGATAAGAGAGAGGAGGGGCCAAGCAGCCCCTTTTATAGTGGGCCAGGCCCAACTGGCTGTTGCCAGGCAACTGTGGGGCGGAGCATACCTGGCTGTTGCCAGGTAACTGTGGGTAGGAGTTTAGACAATGCTAACAGTAGTTTTTCAGGACTTAATTTTGGAATCAAGAAAATGATTGACTTAAAAAAGCCACCAATATGAGACAGGAGGAAGCAGTTATGAGTTCACACTGCTTTAACAGAGAACCCAATTTTGTCCTGAGCGTGCAAGAGGCAGCTTGTAGACACTAGTAACTCCAGTGCCGAGGAATTCGGCAGCCTCTTTCTGGCCTCCAGAGCTACTGTGAACACACAGTGCACATGAACTTATTGATTCAAAAACACATGTACTAGAAAATAATAAAGGGATTTTTTTTTCAAAAAGCTATGTTTTAAACATTGTTTTAGGTTTTTATACTACGTCATTAAAGAGACATATTTCTCTTTGAACCTGTACAAATATGAGGTGAAGTGCATGTGTACATATATGTGTATGCATGGGGGAACCAAAGTCCAACATTAGGTGCCTTCCTGAATAGCTCCCTGCCTTCTTTGTTGAGATGGGTTCTCTACTGGAGTTGGAGCCAACCAATCTAACTAGAGAGGCTGGCAAGTAAGTCCTATATCCTGTGTCTCCACCTCCATAGCATCTGGGTTTCAAGTGTGATATCCATATTACTTGGTTGCTGGGGCTTGAATTCACATCCTCATGTTTTTTATAAATCAATTTTACTGAGATATATCCCCAGTAGTATATATCTTGCCTCACTATTCTTATTAAATGAAGTAAAAATTGAGAGTTGGTGATTTCCCTGGTGCTTCGACTTTTCCCCTCCTCCAAGCTTGCTCTTCCGACCACGGCACATGATTCCCTGTCCTTGTTGGAAATGTCAGGAATGAGTTTACTTCTGGAGGATAACAGAGGCTTCTGACAGGAAATCCACGAAGTTCCCTGTGGCAAGACCACACTTTGGTCTGTAGACAGATATCAAACTTTAATATACAATGCTTCTAGATTACAATGAGAAAGCACACTCAAAGATTTGATACCAAAGAAGTAGAAGGATACTTCAGTGGATGCTACTTACAGATTATAATCTTATTGAAAGGTTTGGTTTTTAATGACTGGTCATGATTCTATTTGTTTACATTGTTATCTGAACAACATATGTTTATCTCTCTGAAAGAAATGGAGTGATCAGGTTTGACAGATATGGACTCAAAGTAAGGTTCTTCTATTTTGGTGACAATGAATGAGCTGTCTAAAATATGTACACTTGGTGTAAATATTTGGAGCTTTCCATAGGAAACCAAGACCAAATTTTGCAGAAGTTTTTGTTTTCCATTGGTTTTAGTGTGTGTGTATGTGTTTGTGTGTTTGTGTGTGTATGTGATGGGAATTGTGTCTGAAAATAGATGTGCATAGTATGAAGATTATAATTTATCTCAAATATTTGTAATAGCACATCACTTGCAATTTTTTGCTTTAAAATAGATAACTCTATAACTTTATAATCAATAGTATATATAGAGAAAGACTATCATATATGTGTTATATACAGTATATAATATATTTTATAGTGTCTTTTATATCTCTATAATTCATAATGGTTGAATATCCAGAAGAATCACTTAGCGTTTAATTTATATTAACAACTAGAGGTGGAAAGAAAAGTGGAAGTGGGTCAATCACTCATGTTCATGACACCTTAGATGACAACATATGGGGGGAGTGGAAGGTATAGTGTATACGTCATAGGTTTAAATTCTGCGTGTCCGCTCGAAGAAATAATTACTGCATCATTTTGTCTTAGAGGAAACAAAAATAGAGTTAAAAAGTTGAACCTACTTGCATAGTAGCGCTGAGAGAATGTTTAAATAGAAACGATGTCATTGTTGTCCTGTGGCTACCTGAGCTTTATGAAATTATTCCAAGAGAAAGCAATATTTTAATCATTAAATCAAAGATATTTTTTCTATAAAAATATTTGCTTGCTATTTCTGATATCTAATAAACTAGTCTTTCTTGCTGCTGTGAGGCTGTTTATAACATTACTTTTAATTTATAGGAAAATATTCACAGCAAATTTTGCATCACAATTGTTCCTTATAATTTTATGGTACCTCACTGCCTGTCCTAGTTAGCTATGGCTTAACTTGACATAGCCTAAAGTCATATGAGGGGCTGTCAGTTGAAGAATCACCTAGATAAAGTTGGCCTGCAGGCAGTTCTGTGAGGCATTTTCTTGACTGTTTATTTATGTGTAATATCCAAGCCTACCATGGGTAGTACCATTCCCTAGGAAGGTAATCCTATGTTATATGTGCAAGAAAGCTAGCCGAGTATGATCCCACAGATGAACCAATTAATAGCATTTTCCCATAGTTTCTGCTTAAGTTCCTGCTCAAGTTCCCTCCCTGAATTCCTTCAATGACAGATTGTGATGTGGATATGTAAGCTAAATCAACTCTTCCCTTTCATTTATGGTCGTACAGCTGCATCATAGAAAAAAAAAAAAAGCAAACTATGACATGGCATAACATAAAATCCAAATGAGTAACTCAAACAGCACTGGCCATCTAAAGTGCCTGCATTAGAGAAATAAGAGTATCTTTCATTATTTTTGATAGAGGTTATTCTAAATTACATTTAATTGGGTGAGTTTGCATGAATGCAAGCCTTGGTGCATGTGTAGAGGTCAGAGACCAATCTTGATGGTCTCTGTTCAAACCTCAGGCTGCATATGGTAGAAAGAGACAACCAGTTCCCACAATTTGTCTTCTTAGTTTACCACATGTGCCTCTAATTGCATGACCATGACACATGCACACCCAAGTACACACATTAATAAAATAAATGCCTAAAGGTCAAACAAAACATTAAAAACAGAGTTAATATTTTTATTTTTGTTAACTTGTAAGATATAGTGCATATAAATTCAGGTTCTTTACACAAGAGATCAGAAACTTGACTTTTTATTCCTTTAAGAACATTAAGAATACACTCCTAGATCCAAGAAGTATTATATGGCCTAGGATTTATAACTGATTCTATCTTCCTTTTTTTTTTTTTATCTCAGGTTGAAACTTTAGAGCCATAGAAATGCTTTCTCAATGAGGAACATGAATATTGAAATTTATATTGGCATTCTCTCAAGAGCCTTTAAAAAAACCAATTTTCATACCTTGGGCTTAAACACCAGAACATCTACAATGTAACCTGTGATGCTGACTACAATTTCAGATCAATGGACTTCTGCCATGAGGGAACTAGCTTCAGGCTTGTTGTATAATCTTCTTCTAGAAACTGCTCTTGTAAAGCTACTTTGGATGAAATTAAATGAAGAGTTCATCATGTGAACATGTCTAATCTCATGGGTCTACTAAGCTTCTCTGAGCAAGTTCAACAAATGAGATTTCTGTTCTCTGAGGAAACAATAATTACACTTGCTTCCCTCAGATAAAGCTTCCTCACAATTAACCTTCTGATTGACCTCCTCTCAGAAGCTTTATGAGAGAGAGAGAGAGAGAGAGAGAGAGAGAGAGAGAGAGAGAGTTCAAGCTTCGAGCCTGACCAAGCTGCCAGTAGGAAATAGAACTAGGAGTTAAAAGTAAGGTAAAGCATATAAAAGCCACTTTAAGGTTTACACTATTCAGCTAACTAGAATCTCACATGTGAACATTTTAGTAAAACTCATAGGATTTGGATTCAGCTAAGCTGTCATAGTTTATTTTTCAATGACCAATTTCATTTTTAACTGTGTGTGTGTGTGTGTGTGTGTGTGTGTGTGTGTGTGTGTTGAGGTTTGGCCTTTCGCTATGTACTGTAATTCTAAATACTAACTCTCAATGCCAGGTTGCCCAAGGACAAGAGAATCTGCACTTATACCCACGTGATGCTATGTGACCTTGATCCCCAAGTTACCACTGATAAAGATGTCTACAGCCTATAGCTGGGCAAGATTGAAATAGGCAATTTTGGGGTTCCCAGGCTTGGGGTTTGAGGAGAAGTATGAGGGGAGAGAGAAAAGGTAGAGAAGGTAGAGAAAAGGAAGACTCTATAGGTTAATTGAGTCATGAAAGCATCGTCAAGAGGGCTGAGGGGGGAGTTAAGAGTAGCCCAGACAGAACATGGCAAATTATAATTTGGAGTTAATAATGGGGAAATAGATTCTAATAGCATAGAAGGTAGATATAGTTGCCCAGATTTGGTGTTGATTAAGAGTCATTATAATAATAAAAACTGTGTGTCTTTTATCTGGGAACTGAATAATCAGTGGCAGGGTAGAAGCCTGAATGAGACTAAATAATTTCTAAAACGGCGCATGCACGCACGTGTGTGTGTGTGTGTGTGTGTGTGTGTGTGTATGTGTGTGCGTGTGTGTGTGTGTGTGTGTGTGTGTGTGTGTGTGTGTGTGTGTACATAGGTATGTGCACATGAGTAAAGTGCCCTCAGAGGCCAGAAAAGGGCATTGGATTCCCTAGAGGTGGGGTTACAAATATTCAGTGAGCTCTCTGATTTGGGAGCTGAGAACTAAACTCCAGTTCTCTACAAAAGCATCAAGTGCTCTTAGCTGCTGAGACTTCTCTCCATCCCCCATAATCCCACAGTCTATAGAAAATATGAAAGTATAAGAAATCTATATGTTTACCTTTGCATTTTATCATAAACCTTCATAAACTCATAATGTAGAATATTAATATTTTTAAAAACAGGTCCATCCTATCTTAATGAAATATTACTATAAAAGATAAAAAGTACATTAAGAATTTTTTTCTTCAATGTGTTAAATGTACATTGCTTTGAGAAGGAATCTGCCCATCCTTTTTTAAGCCTCTGTTAATTGTCTGGCACAAAAGTCATAATTACTAGGTATAATTATCTAAAAATACTTAACGTTGGACATTTTAAACTCATGTAATTTTGAACGTGATTATAATTTAATTCATGCTAACCTGACATTTTAAGAAATAATCTAATTTTAATAAAAATGTGGTTGTAATAACCATATAGCCCTGAGCAGATGCCAAATGATAACACAGGAATAAACGTGTGTGCCCTTGACTGGTTCCCAAGCAGTGACCTCTGTCAAATCTACCACACAAATGAGTTCTAAGAACTGCTCCTTTGCCTTGCTCCTTTCAGGGCTCCCTGGCTTCATTTGCATTGGCCTCCTTCATGAAGGTGTTTTAGTTCCATGCAATATTGATTTTTCCACAGGCTCACTGTCACCAAGATGTGTAGTCGTATCTTCACATACTGTCACATAATGATTTTTAGTGACAGCATTCCATGTGTCTACTGGTTCACTGTATCTACTTTTGTCCCAAATCTGTTTTAATATTTTAAAGTTTTCTCTATTTAATCTAACTTTAAGAACTGTTTCTTGATATTACCATCTTACCTTTCTTCACACAAATCAAATAGAACATAAATATAATTTTAAGTGACTATTCAGTGTAACAGTCACAAAATATTCCCATCAGAAAGTCCTGTTTTTGTCTCTATTTATACCATATCCATCAAGAAGGGTCATTTTAGAACCTTTCTACAGACTAACTAAATGTTCTGCTGGAATACAACCTTACCCATTCTTTCACCTCAGGTTTAAATAAATAATCTTTTTATGCAATCTTGCTTCAGGACTCAGGCAGAAAGGTTGCCAAAGGGTTTCCAACATCTAGTTTGATGGTAGCTCAGAGATAGTACAAGGCTAGCTGTAGTTTTTGTTAGTTTTAATATGTGTTTTCATCTGATCTCACTTAACACGAGGTTATTCATTAGTTCTCTAGTAACATTGATCTTACATAAGACAATAATTTCCTCCATAAAAATGCTTTATAAATTAAAGGTGAAGCTCCAAGATGGCACTTATGAGTATGTAAAATGTACCAATGTTACAGGTAGCCTGCAAAGTTTAATGATCGCAACACCGAAAATATATTTTAGTTACATTTGATTAAGTATCTACCAAAATTATCCCGAAGCTTATTGAAGACTTAGACGTTTTGTTTTGATAAAACAGTAAGACAACTAATTTTACCATCAAAACATTAGGTCACTGTAATTTAAATTTTCTATAACACTTTCTAAGCTGCAGGTTTCAACATTACATTTGATTTTTTTTTTCTGTTCTGTATACCTGTAAATAAGAAGAAAATGAGAGAACTTTTCTACAAACAGTTCAATAGAACCTGGTTATCCCTATCCTTAACATATTTAGATGTATGGTAGGGAAAGTGATGAATCAGGAGGAAAAGTCTAAGAACATAACGCTTAGGCAGCCACACTTTTCCTGTCCACTAGAAAAGAATTAGCTCTTCACCTTTACCCCAAGAAGTCTTGACTCAGTAAGCAGTAAAAAGAATGCAAATCCCAGATCCAATAAGATACTGTACTAAGCCTGAACTCCCTGGACTTGCACTGATTCTCAGACTTCCTGGATCTAGTACAGTGATTCCCTAACTTGATTGACAGAAATAGACTGACTCTATCTGACAAAGTAAAATATACAGAGAGACTGTGATAGCTAGTTTAATGTTAACTTGACACAGGCTAGAGTTATACGAAAAGAAGAAATCTCAATTGAGAAATAGTCTCCCTAAGATGAGGATATAAAGCATTTCCTTAATTAGTGATTGATGATGGAGGGACCAGTCCATATAGGTGGTGCCATCCCTGGGCTAGCTGTCCTGGGGTTCCATAAGAAAGAACACTGAGTAAGCAAGCACTAATGCACCGTGGCCCTCTGCATCAGTTTCTTCCTCCAGGTTCCAGGCCTGTTTGAGTTCCTGTCCTAAATTCCTTCAATAATAAACAGTAATATGGAAGCATAAGTCAAATAAACCCTCTCCTCTACAATTTGCTTTAGGTCACAGTGTTTCAGACAACAATAGAAACCCTAACTAAGACAGAGGTCTTTTATATTTTTGTTTTTTGTAGTGTTGGTTTACAGTAGTCAAACCTTTCTGTTTCTTCTAACATTGATTCCTAATTTTGGCCTCCAGAGATTTATTTTCAGTTTCTTCCATGTTTACTGGACTATTTCCTCCTTTGAAAATGGTGATGTAATTCAAGGGGAAAACAGACTTATTCTGAGAAGGTCACTGAGAAAGAACCTCCTCATTTACGCATCTGGGTCATGAAGAAATATATCATTAATTAAAAGAACATTTCTTAATATATTCATGCTTTCTCACCAGCTTTTATTATATTTGAAATTAAGTATGAATTTTAACTATGACCATAAAACATATTGATACATAGATATGAATGCATCTACATTTATATTTTCTTTTCCCTGCATGGTAGTTCAATTCTGCTTCTTGATATTCTCCAATTGTGCAGTGATATTTAAACAATCACAACAAAGAAAAGCCTGTGTACAGCTTCTATATTTGAATATTTATTCAGAAAAATTAAATGATTTCTATTACAGATTGAACTATGTGTGCTCTGTGAAAATAATTTGAAATCCAGACCCTAGTACCCAAGGAAAACCATTTTGGAAATAGGATAGTTGCAAGTTTTTAAAATGAAGGCATGTCAGAGGAAAGGTTCTTAATCCAGTATGACTGGAATCCATATACAAAGGAGGCTTGTAAAGTAACTGTGTTGTTACTCTAACAGTAAGAGCGAGCTGTAAAGATGGAAACAGAGTAATCAGCACACCTACAAAGACAGAAAGCCAACAATTGCACCTGTCACCATAGAGAGGTGTGGGACAGACTCCACCTCAAAATTCCAAGGAGGAATCTTTCTCACTACTCTGTTTTCCAAAATAGATATTTTCATGACTTTAAACCACCCAGGAATTATGTTATAAAAGCCTAGGAAACTTATTATGTAAATGTAAAAATTCATCTTTCCTCAGAAAACTTTCCTTTAGGGATGAAATAGTAGCTTCAGTGGGGTGCTTGCTAGATGCTCAGAACCACATAAAACAGAGATAACTTTCCATGGATATAGAAGTAGACAGATTAGAAGTTCAAGGTCATACTCAGCAATAAGGTGATTTCAAAGCCATCATAGACAATATGGGACTCTACCTGAAAAAAAAAAATTCTCTTGCACTTTTAGCACAGGGAAAATGAAAAATAAGACAAATCAAAATATGAACATTTTAAGGAATAACAAATGAAATATAGATCTAAAAATAGCAATGGATTTACTGTCATTGCTTTTGTTTCTTTTGGAAAGATAGTCTACTTGAGGACACCAGAGGCAAAAATTGTTTCATAGTTTTACATCTGCCTGAGAATACCAGTGTGTAGGTTCAGGATAATCGTTAAGATTTAGTCCATTGTATAGACACAATTTGATACTTCATTTAAATGTGACAATGGCTTTAATGTTCTATGATATAAATAAACCCATAGGTATTTATTTCAGACATAGTCTCTTAGCCGGTGATCTATTGTTGTTGAAGATACCGTGACCAATACAACTCTTATGAATGAAAACATTTAATTGGATGCTTTCTTACAGTTTCAGCTATCTACTCCTTGAACATCATGGTAGGGAGTATGAGCACATACAGGCAGGTGCTAAGGCAGAACATGAGAGCTACATCATAATCCTTAGGCAGAGAGAGACTGGACATGGCATGGTCTATTGAGTTTTCAAAAACCACCTTAATTCCTCCTGCAATGCCATGCCTACTCCTACAAGACCACACCTATTCCAACAAGGCTATAACTCCTGACTCTTCTAATCTTTTCACACCATTCTACTCCCTGGTGACTAAGCATTTAGATATATGAGGCTATGGAGCCATTCTACATTACTGTCCTCGATTAAAGCTGTTGTCCTGGGGTGATGGTTTGAATCTTACATGTTCCCTGAAGGCTCATGTGTTAAAGAACTGATAGCATCTGATAGAATTGGGGAACCAATTGGATCATGAGTGATCAGACTTTGGCAGTGGATTAACCCTTTGATGGATCCAAAACCTCATAAGATTAATAGAAAAAAAGAGATGGAAACTAGTCAAAAAATGGAGGCTACAATAGCATTTCCACAGGAAGGGATCTTGACCCTTAATTTATGCTCAGCTTCCTGATTGTCCTGAGGTGAGTAGCTGTGCTGAGCCATGAAGCCCTTCACATAATTTTCTGATTCTACACAAACCTGTAAGGGTTGGGTCTGGGTTGTGTCTATTTCCATCTCAGAACATGTGAAAAATATATGTAGGCTATTTCTATTCTTTTGGTTCAGTTTAGTAGGTCTCATGTGTCTATAAAATTACCTGTTTAATCTGAAGTTCATCTAATTTATTGGAACATAGTTTTATAAAGCATGTACTAATAGCCATATAAATTTCTTGATAGCTGTTTGAAAATCTCTTGTTTATCTTTCTTTTTATTAGCTTGGGTCTTCTTTCTCTTCCTTTGGCTTACCTTGTGTACAATATGACAAGTTGTTTTATTTTTTCAAAGAATTACCTCTTTACATCATTGACAAATTTTTTTTTCTTCTTTAAATCTCATTAAGGTTTGCCTTGCTGTTTGTGATTTCTTTCTACTGATTAATTCAGAATTTGGCTTGTTACTTTTTAACTAAGACTTGGAGAATTTATAAAACTATTTATCTAATGTATCTTGGGTAATGTCAGGATTTATTGAAGTAAATTTCTTCCTTGACTTTTTTTTTTTTTTTTTACATATCACAGGTACTAATGTGTTTTTATTTCCAGTTAATTCTAGTAATCTTAAAATTTGACTGATGACCCATTCACAGTGTAGCAGTGTATGGTTCTCTCTCTATAAACTGCATTTTCTGCAGGTCTCCTGAGGTTGATTTCTAATCATATTCCACTATAATTAAATAGAATACAAGAAGTTGTCTTCATATTCTTACATTTGTGAAGACTAGCTTTGTGTGATAAAATAGGGTTCATTTTTGAGGACATTCCATGGGCTGCTGAGAACAATTATTATATTCTGAGTTTATGCCTTGATATCACAGCTGAAACCCTTGCTTCTGGCATGACTTTGATAATTCATGTACCTGACTGTTCTTTCATTTTAGATTTCTGTTCCTTGGAAACTGAGAGCATCCCTATTAAATATTTTTTTTATTTTAGTCCTTGCTTTTCTTCTCTGTTGGGGAAAAAAGTTATATTTATTCTATGCTGTTAACATTGTTACTATTATTTTCATGCTGAGAGTTATGGTTTTTATTTATAAGTATATTTATCTCATAATTGGTCTTTGTATAGCATCATTTTCTTAGACTAACAACGCCATTGTTTTTCTTTTTTCTTCAGACGTCGATAATGTTACCAAACAGTCTTTTATTTTCCCTTTATTTTCTACAAAGTAACAAGAGAGGATTGTACAAGGGATATTACTCTTAAATACATAATTTCATTTACATTTCTTTTTATTTGTAAGTATATTTATTTCCTAATTTGTCATTTTATGGCATCAATTTTTTCCTGTGTCATTTTTTTTCTCTCTCTTTCCTCCAGAGATAGATAGTAATATTAGAAAGTAATTGGTTTTACTTTTAGGATTCCTACAGGGTAACAAAATAGCATTGTCTAATGGGTGTCAGTCCTAAATGTACAATTTTATTTAAGTTTCTCCTTCTCAGCCCAGAATCTTACAACTTAATGCTTCTGGGTTTGATGCTAGCCACTGATGTCCTCAGGTAAACACTGATACACTCTAAGCTGCTTAAAGAATTTGCATGTATCTCAATGAGTGAAATTTAATCGATACCTAAGATGATGCAGGATTCAGAGAACCAGGTTCTGTGGAGTAACATTCATATCTATGTCCTTATTGTGGTCTACAAAGTAATGATCATATGTACAATCATCCCACCAATTAAAATTTACTGATATGTTTTACAACTCTGGGGCTAGTAAAAGGTCTAAGGAAAGAAAAGACAGAAGTGACTAAAACTCACTGGTTTTACTCTGTTTCATGTTGCAAGTCACATTTGCTTATAGGAAATTCCCACGAGTTCTTAGAAACTTTGTGTAAATAAAACTATAATTGTTGAGATTATTGGCTTACATCGTGGAAAAGACATCACTACTCTCTTGATTTAGTTTCTTACCAACGCTCCCTCATATTTACCATGAGTGTCATTGCTATATCCCATTCATTACTATCTTTTCTCCAGTGAAATTTGCTAAGAACTTATAAGGCACTTGACAAGACCACCCACTATTAAATAAAATTAAATATATTTAATAGTATTTTAACTTGGCTTGTGATGTTGTACCTGGCTTTGTTTGCACCTTTTTTACTCCCAGGATTTCCTCTTTCTGAAACTCAACAGGTATTCTGATAGCCCCTAGTATCTGTGAATTTTAATCTCTCACTTTATCCCTTGTCTTTCATGATTCAACAAGATGATGTATTGATTTTCATCTTATCTCAGCCTTTTTCATAATATTTTTATGGCTCTGATTAAGTCAAATCAACTTTCTGGTCAGCCAGCTAAAGATTAAGATTCTAGAATGGCCCTCCAGAGCCATTCATATTTTTTATAATGTCATTTGTACAAATGCAGGGACCCTGGGTTTAAACAGTATTTCTGTATTTCTGCATGATTCTTTCATCAGACTGTAAATCATTAGGCCATTGTTAGAGAGTTTCAGCAGATTTAATCTCCAATAATCTCACACTTTAGCCATGGAAATAAAAGCAATTACAGTCAGACATTTGTAATCACTGAAGCTTTCAAGATTCATTTGTGGTGAACTGAAACTCATTACTTTCCCTAATCAGCATTCCAACTTAACTGCCTTAAATGTTACCTGCAAAACTAAAGAGATAGAATACATCATGTCGAAAGTGGTACATCAAATTTAATAAATACACCATTAAGGGAATTTTTATTAATCCAAAAATTAGAGACTAATGGGAGATTCTTACGCATAGAGAATAATAATTGAGAATAGTTTCATGCACTATAGCTGTGTCGAAGAGGTTAAATGAGACAATAATTTTGTTCTTAGTTTTCTGAGGAAAGGTGAAACACGGTGCCCAGTATTTTCAAAGTAGCTATGTACTCAGTGTGTTTTCTGCTTGTCTTTTCAATAATACAGCAATCAGATTGCCCTGTATATTTTTGAAGTTACTTAGGTTCTTTGAGATTAATACAATAATTTTATATGTGTGAAATCTGCAGCCAAGCACTATTATAGATTATACAAGAGATAGATGGATAGATAGATATTCCACTTGTTTGAGTGAAATTAAAAAAGAAATCAATAAAATGAAACAAGACAAATAAAACAATTTCTGGGCAGAATACATCCACAACCTTGTCTCCTCTGTTCTAGTCATTGTTATTTTGAAGGAAAAGATCTGCGGTCTCATTGCTGAATAAAATTCAACCCAACCCCTTGCGTTCTCAGGACTCTTGTGAAGTAAAACTGGACATGTGTGAGTGTTATAAAGACTGAAAGAAGGTGTTGCTACAAGACTCATTCTTTTGTCTAGCGATTATTGCATCAGGTTGGGTACAGGTGAACTGATGTTTAGATAGAGGCACTGTGGGTTTTGTGTTTTATCTCAGTAAGTAGTAAAGAGATTATATTATTTCCCTTTTTATATTTTCAATACAGGGTTTCACCATTTAGCCAAGACTTGCATGAACCCACAACTCACCTCCCTCAATACTTGGTAGGGCTTTGACTGCACTGTTTCTGCCCTTAGCCTGACTTAATTTTACTCACCATAGATATGCTCAAAACATTGCATATTCAACCATTTTTACAATAACAGGAAGAAAATGGAATTGTAAAAGAACTCCACTAAGATTAGATAAGTTGTCAAGATTTAATATACAAATCCATGCAAAATAAGGTCAATAAAATATCACTCTCCATATCTCAGAACCTGTATCTGTTGTGTTGAAAGTGAAACTACCCATAGGCTGTGGTTGCTTCCTTTTACCACACAGTGTTTGAATAGTAATGGGTAGAGAGTTTGTGTTCTCTACTTCCTTGGCTGTATAAGATGCATGAGCACTTTTTTGATTGACAATCCCAGATAAATTGAAAAGGGGCATTCTAAACTGTCTTTCATATGTCAGTAACTGAGATCAATTTGACATTTATAATCACTGAAGATAGTTATTGGCTTATCTAACTTCTTTTGTATGAGTTTAAGAAATTAAGTAATCAGATGACTTCAACCAAATTTCCCACTTTATTAAAAATAATTGTTCATATTTTAATTACCCCATATATGTTTCAACTATGATTTTACCTTGACATGAGGTGAAAGGAGCCATGCATAGCAGCAATATGTTTTAAACATGAAGTCAAGGCATAAGAAGATATAACATGCTTGAATAATTATATTTATGACACATTCCCTAAACAAATCTCCAGAGTATCTATGCTTTGGTGGACTTCACATCTGAATTTCTTAAAATCTTCCAGAAATCTTCCCTTCCTAGTAGGGTGTGCACCTTTCCAATATCCTTCTACTCTTCCTCTGTCATCCTCAGGTTTGTGCCAATTCTTTGGCATTTTCTAGTATGCACACAGTACCTGTGTCCTCTTGGGAGCATGGGAGCATGTGTTTGTAAACATTGTACTTCTTATGGTTATTGTAACCCTCTCAGCCTTCAGTAGATAGGTACACATGGCCAAAGACTGAGGATCACATAAATACATAGTAAGAATTCTTTGAGTGTCAGTCTTTGGGGGGGAGGGGTCGAGCTGTTGCTAAAAGTCCATCTTACCCATATCCACATTTCCTGACAATAAGAAAATTTCAAACAATGAGAATTAAGATCTTCATGTCAAAACACATGCTATTATATTTTGGGGGTTTATATGTCTATGACAGTGCATACTGGTAAATGCAAAACCATGAACCTAAAGTATAACCAACCATGTCAAACAGTGTTGATAGTAATATGTGCATCCTGAGTGAGCAGACATTTTGAATCACATTTCTAGATAACCTTGTATTTTGAGATTCAAAGTACTAGAGAAAAGTAGCCATGGTGAGTCAAGAATTCTAGGTAGTAAGAATTTTGCAATTGCCACTTGGGGTTCATGCTATGGGGTGTGTGTGTGTGTGTGTGTGCACGCGCACGCATGTGTTTGCAATAGAAGTGTCAGATAATATTCCATTTTTAAGAAAAAGAAGTAAAACAAATATCCTCATGAAAAAATAGTTTCACAACCCTAATTCTTGTGCCTAAACATTTATGGTAGAAATTTTTAAGAATTGATAACATTACTTTTTTAATGTATAGTAAGATATAATGTGATTCAGTGGTCATGCAAATGCTTCCAGGTCCTCCCTGCTTAGATATGGTTTCAGGAAGTGATCTGAGAGAAAGAAGATTCAGGAGAAGAAAGGCAGTGGATAGAAGTTCCAACTGTAAATCAGTGACTGAGTCCTCTTCTTAACTTGCTCTTATTTTATGCCTCAGTGTTTCAAGATTATTACCTGGAGCACACCTGATATGATGACTTATAAAGTCTTTGTTGTGCTCCTATTAGTAATGTTCAGACACAAGGACAACTGCATGCATGTTTATGTGGAGGTCAACAGGTGACCACCACTGAGTACCACCAGTTATAACTTCAAATGTAGATTTCTCACCTCTGTATGCAGGCCACTGACCACCAGAGAACATCTTATCTGGCATTATTGGACATTTGCCTCCATTACTATGTTGTCTGAGTTGGTCCTAATTGTATGAAGAGGCAAATCAGAGCTGAAAATTTTCTATGTCTTGGTATTTGAAATGTTTGCACCTATAAATTCACTTTAGGGCTGAAGATAAAGCTCAATGGTAGACTGCTTTTTCATTTTGTCCATAAGTCTATGAATTCACCCCCAGCAGTACAAACACAATGAAAAAACAACAACAAAAAATATGACAAAGGCCAAAAAGTAATAAAATTGATTGTTTTATTGTTAATATTAGGATATCTCATATGATTTCTACTATGTATTTTATACATTAGAATGTTTTAATATTTATGAAACAAAGATTTTTATCTGGAAGGATTTAGAGATGAAATGGTAGACTTGCAGAATGGAAATACCACAAGAAAGACTAAGCTCCTAAGATGTATTGGCTTAGAGGATCCTTATCTTCATAAAACCTTTCTGTCTCTCTTGACTTGATTTTAAAATGCTGAAATGAGTGAACTCTAAGTTATTTTGAGTCCTGTTCCTCTGACTACTCACTGAAAAACTCAACACAATTTGAGAAATTAGCAAAATCAAACTTCATTAAACTACAGCATATCCCAAACCCTGTTCTAATAACAAAAATAGTTCTGAGTTAGTCTATGTTGTCCTAAGTTCCTATGACACTAAGATCACAAATTTGAGCATTCATTACACATTGTAGAATGCAGTTTCTACTCAGCAATAAAATAGATCTGTCACTGATATTTGAGAGGTGTAGCTTACATTTTAGGGAATTCCCTAAAAAGTATGCTATAACTTATTACTAACTAGACATGACAACCTATGGGATATAAAAATATAAACTGGAATATTCACCTTTTCCTTAAATTGTTTTATATTAAAATACTCTTATATTGGAAAGGAAATGCTTATTTTCATCTTTTATTTATTTTAATTTTTATTTATATGTATGTGCCTATTTGTAGATGTGTCATATGCATGACGTGTTCAAAGAAGCAAAAAAAGCATTTGGAATTCTTTAGATCTGGAGCTACAGGCAGTAGTAAGTTACCACATGTGTTCTGGGAATTAAATCTGTTCAATAAGAACAATAAGAACAATTCTTATTGTTCTTGCAGTGGGCAAGAACAATAAGAATTAATAGCCACTGGATCATCTCTCCATCACATATTTGTGTCTTCTATGATACTCAAGAAACAGGAGAAATAAGTACAAGGTCAGAAAGTTTCACATTTTGCACCATTAAATAACTATATATCCATGGTAGAACTGTTTATGCAGAACAAGCCTTTATCAAAGGGTGAGAAGCTGCAGTGGTTCTCACATGCTTATATTCTCCTTGAAGGAATACAAGTTAAATAATGAACCTATGTATATTATATCCTTAAACTAACTCAAACAGCACAGAGAAATTACAGACATTTATTGGGTTGAGAACACTTACATACTTTAGTTTTAGAAATAATCTGTTTTTGTTACTTTCAGAGTTCTGTTTGGGCAAATTATAATAATGGCAATAAATGAGTTATCAACATTTTAATATAACTACTTGGTTTGTAAAATTACCTAATCATGCAAAGACTGTGAATCATGTTAAGAATAAGCATGCCTAAATCATATTAGCTCAAAGTCATTTAAATCCAATCTGGAGAGGAACAGGCACTTGGTAATTCTGAATTTGATTACCAACCTCATTAGTTGAAGTTTCACTTCTTATGAGGAATATCTTTTATTTTGAATACAGAAAGAACACTTCTATGGGATGCTGATAACAGTTGGGGTACTAGTAAGAGATGAAGATTCACTGTGAGGAATGTGTTAGGAAATGCATTAGGATCTCAGGATATTAACTTCACAGGGAAATATAGTAGACTCCAGTTGTGTAGGAGCCATGATCTTGCATTGAACCCATGCCTAAGAGCCAGGCAGGGCATCATCTCAGGTTATGGAGGCAGAAGAAACCTGTCTATTTCTATGTCCTAATACACATAGAAATGCCTACCAGTACAGTTATCTTTCCCCTGTCTTTAGGAGCTTCAGCTTCAGAAGGAAGCCAGTGCTGAAGACTGTATAGAGGCTTAACAAACAGTTTAGAGTTAAGCAAGATTTTCATTGTAGAATTAATTGAAATAGATGATTTTATTGCCATTGTAGTTAAGGAAAGCACTTGATTTCTATGCTAAACAAGTAAAGACCTTTTGATAAGCTGGCTTGTCTATAGAAAACTTTGTTGGATGCATGGAAAACAAAGTTTCAGTCTGAAATTACAAAGGCTTAATTTTGGTGAATGTCTTTGACATGTTGATTGAGCATTTTGCATATAACATTTAAATCTATAAACTCATGCCAGGTTTTTCTTTCATCACAGAATTTTAAAATCATTGTGATTTTTTAATGTCTAAAATTCTTTATCTTATTTCCCAAGTCTCTAACTAATATGTCTTTGCTGAAATTTAATACTCTATGTTGTTCTGAATTTCTAACATAAAATCCATTCTATTATGTAGGTCCCATCCATTATTATACTTTTAATTAATATGTACTTGATTGAGACAAGAATAATATACTGATTTTGAAATATCATACCTGATAAACAAACTAATGGATTATTGAAAATGTGTTTCAATAATCACAAAGTTTCTTGAGAAACTTTATCACATTTGCAAATTAAATACATTTGCAAAAGAAATATTTATGTATAAAACACTCTAACAAGAAAGATGAGGAAACATTGCAAAGAGGGAGCAAAAATAAAAAATTATAAAAACCAGAGGATCTGGCACTTCACTGTGAGATTGTAATACCAGAAGCTATGCCTGTAAAGTCTTGCCAACATGACTACCCAAACATGAGCTGAACAAGAATGACCCCAAGAACAAGCCAGACTGTATAGGGAAAACACAACAAGGCTGAATGCACACATAAAGAACTACAGTCAACTGAGTAAAGCCCCAAAGAACTATAGTAAAGCAGGAAAGGTGGTCTTCTCTGGGAAAGAACAGAGCTATTAGTTGTCCAGTGCCAAATGGCCAGCCCTGACATACACACAAGTAACTTTATTTTAATTGATCAGATGGGAGAGAGGGAAGGGGGTCATGGGAAGGCTTGAAGAGAGGAAAGGGAAGGGAGAAATGTTGTAATTAAAATAAGCAAACAAAGGCCATAGTTAGATGGCACCTACTGTGTGCCAGAGAGCTTCCTTGAGCTTCTCACAAGTATCTGCTATGTAATGGCAGTGTTGACTGCCCCTGCAAAGAAACAAAAAGAATGAATGAATAGAAAATGAAGGTGATTTTTAACTTGCTGTACAGATGGTGATGACTCACTCTCAGTTTGATTCACAACTGCTTGGCTTCAACAATGCTGCAGAAACAGTATTTATTAAGCAATGACTGAACTTCATAGTTTTTTAAACATTTGATCCTTTGGCAGGCTAACAGTATACTATGGGAAGTGCTCTCATGACACACACTGTAGGCTGATACTGATATTCTAAGCACGGTTACTTTGGCTAGTTTAAGTATTGATGTAGGTTGACTATATTAAATGTTGCATGGACTTAAAGATATTTGAACTTGCAGTAATCATCAAAACTTAAGGATAAACACACCCAGGATTTGGTATTGTATAGAAATAGACTACAGTTGAACAAATGACTGAATCCAAGAGACGAGAGCCAATCCAGTGTATCTATTGGTACCTTCCAATCTCGATAGTATTCTCATGGTAACTGTATTATAAATCATCCTAACAGATTGGTAAGGGTATCTGTAGCTGTTTGGTGGTTAAGATGTCCTCTTTAACAATCAAATGCATGAATAAAATTCATAAACTCCCTTAGCATTTACCCTTTTAGTATAAACTTGCATGATGCCTATAAGTTGAGCTTTGCAAACAAACAAAAACAATATCCACAAATGAAATCCTTAAAGCTCTCTTCACATTTAGTCTTTTAATATAAACTTATATAAGGTCTATAAATTGAGCCTTGCAAATACATAAAAGTTAGTACAAGACCTCTCTAAGGTAAGTGCCTTAGGTTATAGTTTCAAATAGAAGCAATCTAGAATATTAATAAGCACTATTTCTGTGCTCTTAGAATGTGACAGGAACCATGGTGAGTGCTTTATTATATATTGCTTACTGTAATTCTCATGACAGACTTCTGAGATAAACATTATGACACCAAATTTTATATAAGGGAATTCAGAGCCAGAGACAATATATGGTTTCCTTATATTAAAGCAGAGCAGGGATTTGATTCAAACCTGACCACAACTCGAATGGCTCAAGGCCTCTACTCATTTGTCTCCACTCAGAGTTGCTAAAATAATCAAAAAACAAGATGTCAGTTCACGAGGAGTGGCTCATTTCCCCTTTACAGGCACAGATAAGCTAGTAACATGACTTTAGCCATAGATAATCTTGTGAATGAAACAACTGCTTAGTGACATTAGTAGCAGCTGTGTGTTTTGGAAGATATCCTGTAGAAGCTTAGGGTTGTTATTCAGTTATTATAAAACTGTTGAGCTTTGTTCTCCTGGCCTGTTCAGGTATTGGTGAGTGGACTTCTGAATTCCTGCTGAAATGAGCCATTAGCTCTCCTTAGGGAGGTCTATTTCAGTCCCGTCTACCCTTATTGGAAGTTTCAGTCTTAGCTTCTCAGCCACAGCCTTTGTACCTCCATTGGATGACAGTGGTCTTTCCTGTACTCTCAGATCTCTCCCTACAGCTCTTTTGTCTTGAGTTCCAAGGAGCCACTCAATTGTGTTTGTAATGTAGGCTCAATCCAAGTTCCTTCTAGAGAGCTTGAGTGGAATCAGAGGACTCTGTTCTGTGACTGTTTTGGCATCCCCAAGCTCTGGCCTCTGTTTCTCCATCTGAAGAGACGGTGCCTTTACTTTTTTCTATCTGCATTTTTGAAGAACTGCTTCAGCAAAAACAACTGACATTATGAAGTTTAAAGGTTATCACATCCTCCTTTACTCATTCTAGTGTTCTGCTTTCCAAAGTCCAATATATGTAGTATATTATATATCATATATATTATATATCATTATATCATATATCATATATTATATATAATTATATATCATATATATCACATATCATATATCATGTATCATCAAATATTGTATATTGTATATATCATATATCATACATTAATTATACATTATATATTATATATTATTATACACACAAGTAGTAGGAATTACTCCCTCTTTGAGAGGATTTAATGGAAAAATCCTACACCTAATTTTAAAAACCAAATAGTTTACCCACACAAACAATTCCAGAAATTTAGTTCCATGATGCTTTTGATAATTAAGAAGGTTTAGATAGGATTCTAGATATGTATAGGTAGACAGATGTGAATAGCCTCATTATCTTGATGTATAGCCTCAATGTTGAAATCACATGCCTTATATTTGAATAGGTGTTTAGATTTCTTTTGTATTAGCATGGCAACTATTCGTCAATAAAGCTTATGAAATTAAAAAAAAATCAATTGAAGTCATTAGTAATATAGATGAGAATAAAGAAGGAAAGAAACAAGGAAGGAAAGAAGGAAGAGAGGAAGGGGGAGGAAGGGAGAGAGGGAGGGAAGGAGGGAAGGAGAGAAGGGGAGGGAAGAATTGGAGGGAAAGAAGGAGGAAGAAAAAGAACACAAAAATGACCACATTTCTATCTTAAACTGAGAACTTTATCAGAGGCATTCTGACCATGTCTCAACATCAGGAAGTAAAAACTCCTAATTTCAACTGGCTTTCTCCCTATAGTCTATGGTCACTTCTCTTCTCCTTTAACTCTTCCATATGCTCTTCTTCCTCCTCTTCCCTCTCCTTCTCCCCCTCTTCCTGGTCCATTTATATCATCAGCCTTTAGAAAGTAGGTGGGTTATTTGTTCTGTTTTCAGCTAGCATATTTAAATGAAATTAAGTTAGTAGTTAGCAATCTCCATGAGAAAATATCCATACTTTACCAAGGAGTGGAAGTTTACTTTTTCATCCTGCCCCTTCCATTTTTTTTAGCTACTATACCTGTGGTGTCAAGATGTAACAGTTCATGAAATAGGGAGGCTTCTTGAAAGGAGAAATCTATAAACTATGACAGTTCTTAGTTGGGAAATATGAGCTACACTACACAGTGTCAAGTGAGAATAAACTCAAGAGCATTTTTCTTTTGTAAAGCTTGAACAGAGTCAAGATATATCTTACATGATTTGTATAACCATTTATAGCTGAAAATTGTTGAGGAGATGGTTGGAAGTTTCCACAGACCCACTTCTATATTTCAAAATACATATCCCTTGCCCTATCACTGACCAAGTTTATGAGCATTTTTCAGTAATTGAATGATGAGGAAATCAACTCAAAATTAAAATCTTTATTTCATAATAGAATTACACACTGTCTCTTTTAACTTAAATTAAATGGTTGATAATTTTTCATTTCTCTACTATACTTCTAGGTGAGCCAGTAAATACCTTTGTACATAGAGATGTGATAATCTTTTCCACACAAAGATAATAACTCATGTGCCACATTATATTAGATTCTATAATATAACTTCACTAATTATATTCCAAATATGAGCTAAGATGGCAATTTTCACACATTTATAACTCCATGTCTGCTTTCAGCCACCTCTGAAAGGCAACTGATAGCCAAGGCTCAGCTGGGATAGACTAATTAACCCACAGTTTCCTGTAAGATAGTCAAGCACTCTACCAACTGAGGTACATCCCTAGCCCCACAGTACAAATTCTCCACACTGGGATAATTGAGGCTGGCAGGGATCTGGGTATCATGTCTCCCTTTTCATAAGCCTCTCCATGTGTCAGTTCAAACTATCTTACCACACAGTAGTCTTAATAGTCACTGTTTATACAACAGCTGTCATTGCCCAGATCAGGTATATTCAGATACCTCTAAGCAAGGCCTCTAGGATTCTTAACACCCAGTGGTATGCTGGATTCCATAAAGGGTTAATGCCACCTAATTTTATCATTAAATTCATGGTGTCAAAGCTGAGGCAGAGAAGGTAAATTAGACAAAGTCATAAATACTACAAGAGGTTATGTTATTAGCATTTCTGCTGGACAGTTCACACAGAGGTAACAGTGGCAGCAAACTCCACACAGATTTATTAAAGACCATTGTGTAGTCATTAATTGATTACAGGAATGAAGAAATTGAAACCAAAGCTAAATAGTAAAGATAAACAGTCAAATCATATCCTTGGACAGGTAATAATTTTACAGCTTCCAGCTAAAAATCTGTTGGCAGTTGATGGCTGCTTAAGGATCACTCTTTGTTGGGGGAGTTTGGCTTTTGGTGGTGCCCATGTTCCAACTCATGACCCCACATCATGCATAAATAGGCAGTACTAATTGGATTCAGGGTTACAAAGAAAAAGAAAGAAAAATGATATGAAGGTCTGGGGGAGATGAAGGTTGAGAAGGAATCCAGTGAAATTTGGAGTGTTTGTGTGATCATGATACATTCTATGCAGGCGTGAGATTTTCAAAGAATAATAACAGCATTATTGTAAAACTCAAAGAACATTTAGTCTAATTTTCAGAGCTGGTTAATGAACACCCTGTTTATGCAACTGATTAATTGCACTTAGTCTTCATGTTTGCATCCTCATTTCAAGAAAGGGAAATGCAATTTAAATGAAAAATGTTCCTAGTAGCTCCCATGTCAGAACAATGATCCCAGTTGACAGTCTTGTTGAAATTTCTTAAATGGTTGTGCATGAAGTCTAACTGGAGGAAGAGGTCCCTGGGAGGATGGGCAGTGATGTTCATGACTAAACCTAGCTCCTCCCAGTCCTCTGCCTTCTGATCTTTGAACATGCAATGAGCTGTGGCATTGTGCAAAGTTGTACCATACTAAATCTGCATGTGCTATTTCCTTTATCAGATGCAGTGCTCACCTTGAGTGGAAAGTCTCCAAGTAGCATCTTGATGGGTCACAGGCATGGGGAAAAATACTAACACAGCCAGAATCTTATAGTTGATTTTTGAGCACATCTGGTTTCTAAAGTCAAAGTTACTAAAGTATATATTTGACCACAGAATGTCTCAGTTTAGAGAAACCCCTTGCATAATATCTCTATGGTAGGACACTTTCTGCCCTAGAAAAATTGCTCAGAAGGTTGACAAGCAAGGATGAAGGGCATTGCAGAGCCTAGAAAGAGGATGGAATGTCAAATGATGAACAACCCTTCAAAGAACACAAGTCTTTTGTAGCTTGATCTAAGGTGGGAAGTCAAAGAAAGTTTTGAGTAGAGTTTTTACTTAATGTCTTTCACTTAGGAGAGGGACAAGCAGTAAAATTCTTACTTATGTACTCCCTCTTGCTTCTGGGATGAAAACAGACAATATAAACAAAACAAGGGGAGATATGCAGATCAATTACAAAGCTATCAAATTTGAATGCAGTGTGATAACTTGCATAGGCATTCAATTCTTGGAGCAAGAACAGAAGGCTAGATCTTGTCTAGATATTTATGTATTTCGTGTGAGAGATACAAACACAAATAGTTATGTGAGAACTGACAGACATTAAGTTTTAGGCCTGAGCATACTGAAAGTTAATGATGGCTTCCAGTATCATCTGTAAGACTGGAAGGGTCAAATATGGACCTTACAAAAGATAGATGGTTTGCTTCTTAGTAACCACACTGGAGATACTTGTTAGATCCAAACTGGAAATCATTCAACCACTGGATATGAATATCTCAATTGTAATAAGGTGGATGGCTGAGGCTATGAAAATTAAACATAAAACACACTACCTTATTTATTTATTTATTACAATCACAGGAGAATAGACATAATAATTGACTTTGAGAATACATGGTTTAGAGAACATATTGAAAATAAATAAAACATGAGGTAGGATGACTACCATGTAATTTGGAAGACTTGAGTGGTGTTTCTTTCTTCTCCTTCTTCTTCTCCCTCCTCCTCCTCCTCTTCCTCTTCTTTTTTCTTTTGAGATGAGCATCTTCAGAAAACTATGTGAGAAAGCACATACATCTAGGTAAATATATATATATATATATATATATATATATATGCAAACACAGAATGACTACAAGCTGAACAGTGTTCCCCTTGGAGTTGAGTCATGTATAATTTTCATAGCTGTAACTACCTGAAAACCACAGAAAGTAAGTATGTTAAAATTGAAGGAGTATAGTATAAGTTACTGTGATTCCATTCACTAGAGTGGTGCAACTTTATTGATAGATCTAGTAACGTGATCTATGTAGGATTAGCAAGATGGCTAGAGCAACATGGAAGACTCATCAAAGTTGGGAACTTTGACATACACAGTTTTCTTCTTCTTCTTCTTCTTCTTCTTCTTCTTCTTCTTCTTCTTCTT